>QANZ01051349.1:0-67584 GCA_003254925.1 Chamaecrista fasciculata | reverse complement strand
TTGACCCCAAAAAATTTTAAATTTTTCATTTTAGTCCCTATATAATATGTATCCAGGGACCTATTTGTAATTTTTTGAAATTTTTTTTTATGGTCAATATGTAATTTTTGAAAAATTTGTTATGATTAAAATTACAAAATAGCTCCAAAGGGTACCAAAGTGTTAATGGAGAATACCACAGGGTACCAAAGTGTCAAGTTTCAAACCACAGGGTACCAAAGTGAAATAGGGTCAAACCACAGTGTACCAAAGTGTAATTTACCCTAAATTTTATGCAAATCAAACAATTTTTTTATAAAATAAAATATATTAACTGAGTTTAGATTTGATTTTAATTTTTTTAATTAAAATGTAAAATTATAAAAAAAATTGGTCCAACTGTCAGATCAACAGTTTTAACCAATTAGATTCGATCTAATTACTAATTACTAATTTATTTATAAATTGAACTAAAAAAGGGAGCTATCTCGGGAAAATAAATAAATATAAATTTGTAGCATTAAAGAAAGGAAAAAGAACCGTTGGGATGACAGTGTAGGCGAGTCCACTATATGTGAATGTGAAATGCGAGGTGGCAAATATGCGAATCAACATATTCAACAACGACTAGTTTGTGTTGAATGAAGAGGGAAAAGGAATAAATGTGAATATAAATATCATAATAAATATTAAATAATAATAATAAAATTAAAAAGGGCTTGCCTTAATGCGTGTAATGTAATAATACTATTATTTTGTCTGGCTCAGCATTGCGCATTATGTTCCACCAACCTCCCTTTCCATATCTCGCGGTCAGAAATCTCATTCTCATCCACGTGTCTTATTTTCTCCCGCTTCCTCCATCTATCCGTTAAACCCTATTCTCTCTTTCTCTCTCTTCCTCTCTCTCTCTCTCTCTTCTGCAATTTTTCCTCCGCCATTGAAGAAGAGACGAGACGAGACGAGCTTCTTATCATTATTAAAATAGTAAATCTGCTTCGAAATGGGAAAGCTACTGTGTGATTCAACCACTGTACCTGATTCTTTTCAACCTTCCTCCACCATCGTCCCCTGGAGGGATCCGAAATCTACGCCTCTTGAAACCATCAAACCCGTAGATCTCGTTCATCAGACGACTATCGCCGCCGGCGCCGCCGCCTGGGACGACGTTCTTGGCCTAGAGGACCAGCAACGGCGCCATCTTCAGAGGCTTCAGTCCAAGGGCGTTCTCTGGAAGCCTCCCGGCGATGATCCCTCCTCCACGCTCAGATCCGTCGTCTTCCGCCTCTCTCACGGCGGAGAGGTCTCCGCCGACGGCAACTGCCTCTTCACGGCCTCGCAGAAGGCCATGGGCGGTGACATCGACGCGCGGGATCTCAGGAAGCGCACCGTCAGCAGGTTCTTGGAAGATCTTGGATCTGTGAGTTTTCAGGAGAGGGAAGGCATTAACGACGCGATTCGGCACATGTACTCGCCAGATCTGAAGAGCGGCTGGGGAGTGCATGTTGTTCAGGAGGTGAAGTTGTTGGCCGGTAAGGTGGATCGTCTAGCTCTTGATTCGGCCATCGCTGAACTCGTTCAGCTCGGAATACAGAGGTATTGCGTTTCTTCGGCTCATTCTTGTACTAGTTGTTTCTGAAGATGATGCTTCCTTCATTGAACGCAATTTGTCTTCCATTATTATGCTTAGAAATTAGAATTTGTTCTTGACGGTGCATCTGAATCAGTTTTACTGGAATTAGAATACCTTAATAATTCGTTATTGGGCGTTACATACTCCGGATAGACTTGAACGAGTTTGGTTTGCTAGATTTCTTTATGTTGCTTTGGCTGTTCCGATTTCTTCCGAAACATATTAATAAGCATGAAATACATAAATACACACACACACACACTATTTGGGATGTATATCACTCATTAATTTGAAAATGTTCATATATATTAATCTTTCTGAAGCATCGTACATCCGAAGATTATCCATTGATTGTGACATAAAAACTTTCATGTTACCAAACATATCAATTTTAGATAGCTTACAAGTCTCAAGATTAACGTTCTGAAAGAAAAAAAATGAAGGTCATTTTATCTAAAGAGCTGTTTTTCCAGCTCTAGCTGTAATTACATCTCTTTTATCATCCGATTGACGTCAGGGTATGACCGTACCAGAATGAACTTGGTACACCATTAGGACATGAGTTTTATTAAAAAGTTTTGGGACATTAGACTTTACAGTTTATCCTATCTTTCTATCACTTCTTCACAGAGAATCCATTCTTTTTCCTGATGAATTTGAGATACTTTTGAAAGAGACTTTTTAGAGTTCAGAATGTTGTCATTTTTTACGGTCACTTGTTTTTTATACTATCTACTTTTCTGATTGAAGAGAAATGGCGGCAGAGTCTATTTACAAAGAGAGATGTGTTCCCGTGAATGATGGTCCAAGTTGGGCCAAATACATGTTGATCTCTGGATCTCCTGACGATGAACATGATATCATCACATTGCAATATACTGAGGAGGGTTTAATGTCTGTAGATGAGAATAGAGAGGGTCATGCAGCAGCCTTTGGTGATGATATAGCCATCGAGTGCCTAGCAACAGAATTCAAGCGAGAAATATATGTGGTAAGTTGTCTCAGATGCTTTGATTTGAGACTTGGAGTTATCTTTTTCCTGTTTGTAATCATCTCACATAAAGATGAAGGATTTTTTATGTAGTTCTCTGTTGCATTAGTTTTTATTAGGATGAAATCTATACTTGTTTATGGATCAGATCGTTTCAATTCTCTTGTATATTTATTCAATAATCATCTCATCTACACTTTCTGCTTGCAAATAGTGTTGGTGTTGTATTTGGATTTTATTTGTGTTAATCATCTCACAATAAGATATAGCAAAGATCATTTCAATCATGTGATCTGGAATCTGGAGAAATAAAATTTTGTCTGAATTCATATCGTTGGATCTTTAAGTTCTGCATACACGTGCAAGTAATCACTAATCAGTAGTCATCCTTCATCAAGTTTTTTTATTTCTTTAAAATATTATTTTCAGGTGCAAGCCCACGGTTCAGATGCAATGGTTGATGAAGAAAATTGCGTTTTCTTCCTTCCACATCGTCCAAGGAGCCAAATAATGGAACCTCCCATTTTTCTCTTCATGAAAGGAACAGGTAATTGAGCACTCAAATTTAAGTAAGTGAATATTACTTTTGCTCACGTTTCATGTAGTAGACTTTTGGTTGTATTTTTGTCATTTCTCACCTATTTAGTTTATTCTCTGAACAAAGGTTTTTTTTTTTGTTTAAACCTCTTAGAAATGCCAAGTGATGAAATTGATGCCTTCTGTGTCAAATATGATTGTGAAATTGATTTCGATATGAATTTTTTTGTACAGGTTGGTGTGGAGCTGGGGCTGATCATTATGAGCCCCTCATTGCTCATCCTTCCTTGCTTGTTTCGCAAGAGAAAGTTGCTGTGGTACTGTGAGGCTTTCTTGCCTGCAATTTTGTGGAATAGAGACTTGAGAGTAGATTTAGTATTTTTTTCCCTAGCTCTTTAATGTTTGGCATGCAGTGTGGTTCTCGTGGATATTAGCCTTGATCCCGAGGAGAATATCATTGCATGGCAGCAATTTTTTTCTTTATTTTTTTCATTTCTATCATTTAAAATCAATTATCTCTGACTCTTAACAAGCAGGTTTTCCTGCAGTTGAGCAAGCCTAGAGTATTTTTCTAGTTTTGCCCGGCCTCTGTTGTTGTTCCTTTTATTGAGTTGATTAGAGGGGTATATCGTGTCTAGGTAGTGTGCTGTTCAAACTGGACTGTTGTATTTTGAGTGGGTTTCATCAATTGAATGAAGGAAAGTGACTTCTTTTTTTGCCCATATATATTATGCGAGTCTCGTTGCAATTCTGTGTATAGAGATAGCTATAAGTTTATAATTCTAAACATGGTATTGGACTATTGGCAATGCTTGAATGGCTAATGTGTCAATGAAAATGACTCCTTTCATTTCATTTTTCTACCATGAGAACAATCACCTTCTTCACTCGGATTTTGGTATATGTTGTTAATGTATATGTTGTTGTTTGCGGAATCTGGTTCTTTTGGAGTTTTGGGGGCTTTTTATCCTTTTTCTTCCTGGTCATATAACGAAGAAACATCGCAAGTTATTTATTTATTTATTTATTTTATTCTTGCCGGCTACCGCTCTCTTTTACTTTACCATTCGGTTTCATCGCTTCCCGTGTAAGATGAAAATAAGCAAATAACTGAATGTGCAAATTAATTACTTAATCTTTAAGATATAATATGAATTTTAATATTTATATGACAAAATTATAGATTAAAGTTAATAAAGATATATAATCAGGTAAAATCATCTTTTTAATCATGATCAATTTGATCTTTTTTTAAGATTAAATTTAAATTAATAATAAATAATAATTTTCAATATTGAATTAAATGAAATGTCAAAAAAATCATAAATACCTTAGATTTGTAGCAAATTTTAGTTAACATTTTCAGTGAAAGTAGTATATTAGTGTGATAACTTCTTCTATGATTAAATTTTATTTTCTAAATGAAAAATTAATATAATATAAATAAGTTTGATTTGTTTTAATTTTAATTAGTTATTTTAAAATTTGTGTTAAAATGAGAGATAAAAATTGCATAGCTTAAGTTATGGTACTTCTCATAGCAAAACCCTTAATTGAATCTCAATAAATTTGGTGAAAAAACGGTGCAATGTATCAGTTTTTTCAGTTAACACACAGAGCTTCATTCGGCCCAATACCAAAAAGGACAAAAAAAAAAGAACATGAAAACTGTGTCGTCTCTCTCCACCTCTTGACCAATCAAAACTCATGAATGATGTCAAAGGTTTTTTTTAGGGTAAATTACACTTTGGTACCCTTTGGAGTTATTTTGTAATTTTAACCATAATAAATTTTGCAAAAATTACATATTGACCCTAAAAAATTACAAATAGGTCCCTAGATACATATTATCTAGGGACTAAAATGAAAACTTAAAAAAAAAATTGGGGTCAATATATAATTTTTACAAAATTTATCATGGTTAAAATTATAAAATAACTCCAAAGGGTACCAAAGTGTAATGGATAATACCACAAGGTACCAAAGTGTCAAGTTTCAAACCACAGGGTATCAGAGTGAAATAAGGTCAAAACACAGGGTACCAAAGTATAATTTACTCTTTTTTTATATAATAAAGTGATAATGTGGACTGTGGAGACAGAACAAAAAAGAAAAAAAAAATGGTGTCTTCACTCTTGATTAGCCCCCCCCCCCCCCGGAAAAAAAGGTTCAAACGGTTTCTGAACTTTAGAACAACAATCACAACAAAATGGTGTCTTCACTCTTGATTAGACCCCCCCCGGAAAAAAAGGTTCAAACGGTTTCTGAACTTTAGAACAACAATCACAACTTGTTTATATTATATTTAATTTGATTTACGACATGTATTATTATTATTTTATAGATTTATAAAGTGAACAATACGTTATTTTCTAATTGTATGATACTATGATAATGACATTTTATGTTTATAAAATAGTATCATTTATATTGATCTGTTTAAACTAGAAAATAATTTGAATTTAAGAAAAATAAATAAGTAAAAAGTTGTGATTATTATTTTTATCATTAGAAAAGTGATGAGTTATGTGAGAAAAGTTAGAAAAATCTTGAATTACTAAGAAATATAGTTCATGTGAAAGTGAACCAAATTGGCTTACTTTTATGTTAACTTTTTAAAATTCCATAAAAGTCAACCACAAGTTTTTGGGTTTGGATCCTCTAGAGTTGCTTTCCATGCATTTCTTGTGGAGTTAGTGAAAAAATGTGAATTCCATGAAATAAAAATATAGAAAAACTATATTTTCTATTTCTCTCTCTTATTTTCTCTTTCTTTCTCTCTCTTACTCTACAAGAAATGTAGAGAAAGGAACTCTAGAGATCCATTTCCAGAGTTTTTCTAGTTTATGCCAATAGATTGGAAATGGATCCTCTAGAGTTCCTTTCTCTACATTTCTTGTAGAGTATGAGAGTGAAAGGAAGAGAAAAGAAGAGAGAGAAAAAGAAAATTTGGTTTTTGTATATTTTTATTTCATGAAATCCATATTTTTAGTCTAACTCCACAAGAAATGCATGGGAAAGAACTCTAGAGGATCCAAATCCCAATAGATTAGGCCTTTTAGCAAATAGAAACGATAAAAAAAACTCAAACTAAACTTGCTTTAGCAGTTTAGCTCAATGCCTCAATCCCATCCATTAGAGCGTTCTTGGATTCACAAAACCTACAGATGTTTAATTAAAATATTCATCCCTGCTAAATCCTAATGGAATCAGATTAGATTAGAAAAAAAAAATCTTTTATTATATTAAAAGGTTGCTTTAACTTAACTCTAGAAAATTAGGCCAAAATGTCAAATGAATTAGTATTAGGTCAACTCTTTTTTGACAACTATAATAAGAGCTTAATATTACTCTATACCCAAAATAAAAAATTAGGGTAAATTATACAAAAGGGTCCTGTGGTTTAGCCCTTTTTCAGATATGGTACATGTGGTTTGAAAAGTTTCAAATTGGGGCCTGTGGTTTTCTCCTTATATCTTGGGCAAGTGAAGAATTGCACTCCAAAACTACACTCTTTCAAAGACGTGCGCAAATGGGCATTCAAACCACATAGACAACGCCTTCTTTGGCCACCAAATGAACCGGATGCAGCACTTGATGATTGTGAAGCACCAGACATGGTGGAATAGTTACCATACATTGTCAAATAATCACCAACTGAACCGATTTGTTTGATGGGGAAAGAAGGAGCACGAAAAAATTAGGGTTTGCGATTGGTGTTCAATGTCACAGTGTTGAATGTCGTGAGAGAGAGAGAGAGTGGAGTTGAAGGGTGAGTGTCGCGAGCGAGAGAGAGTTAGAATGAATGGAAAATGGCGAGAGAGTGAAGATGGAGGATGAAGTCGCGAGCCAGAGTGAGTGAAGGTGGAGGACGAAGTCGCGAGAGAGAGAGAGAGAGAGAGAGAGAGAGAGAGAGAGAGAGAGAGAGAGTGAAGCTGAGTTCGTCGCGAGCGAGAGATAGTTGGAATGAAAGGAAATTAGGCAAATTAGGGTTTGGGTGTCACGTGATAATCACGTGCACCGTTAGTTTGGACGGTCATAACCACCTGGTACCTTAATTGAAAACGGAGAAAACCGTAGGCCCCAATTTGAAACTTTTCAAACCACATATACCCTATCTGAAAAAGGGTCAAACCATAGGATCCTTTTGTGTAATTTACCCAAAAAAATTAAACCACAATGTGAAGTTATAGAAAATATTTCCTTAAGTAACAAATTAAAATATTTCCTTTACTTTTATAACTAAAAATAATTGGTTAAAGTGTAAGTAAATCTCTCTTATCTTTTCATCAATTCCCAATTCAGTCTCATTATCATTGTTTGTCCCACACTTTTTGGTTAAGTTGCAAAAGTGATTTTATATCTTTGTAAAAAGACCAACCAACAATTGATCCTTTTGTAAAGATATAAGATCACTTCACATAAAGATAAAGGACCAATTATGCAATTGACTCAAAGATACGAGACTAAATCTGCAACACAAGAAAATATGAGACCAAATTGGAATTTTACCCAAAGATATGAGAGTTGAGACCAAAAGTACAATAAAAAATAAAAAAAAGATACAGGACAAAATTGGAAATTGAGAAAAAAAAAAAAGATGGGACTAGATTAGGACTTTGGCCAAAATAATTTAATAACTACAAGTTGTAAAATTGTAAAACTCTGCTTCCATCAAAACACCTACCAGCTCGGTGGGGAATCAAAGCATCATCGAACGAACCCCCATTTTGTCCTCTACTTGGGCATATTACAAATTTCATTTCACCCCAATTATATTTTTCACATGAAAAAGAAAGAAAAACAAAAACTGTATACAAAATGATCCTCCTTTGGTAGCCATTGGCGGCAGGGACAAGCACCCCTTCGGAGATCTCAAGGGCCTCCCTCGTTTTTTCCGAAGCCTTATTAACCCCTCCTTCTGAAACTTGTTCATCCATTCCCAATCGCCCCCTTCGAATCGAATTTCAACGACCCATTAGATAGATATGTCAACACTCTATTCAACTCGTTGCTGTTCATACCCATCACTTCAATCGTCTTCTCAATCTTACCCTTATGCTCCTTCTTCTTCTTCGTCTAAGTTAGGGCATCTTCAACAACATCTGGCCTTTTCTTCCGCCTCAAAACGCTTTCTTGCGGCTAAGGTTTCTCTTCAATCCCAATCCGATTCACATCAGAATGCTGTTCTTCTGCAGCAGCAAGATGGTTGGTTTCCCTAACTTTCTGTTTGTTTCATTTGACATAAGAGGGTTCTCTAGCTGTTCAATATCGATTTCTTAGCTATATTTGTCATATCTGGCAGTTTTTGATTTGAAGTTTGTATGCATTTATTTATTTATTAGAACTTAGAAGTAGTGTCTTGCCACTACATATCCTCTGCTTTGGATTCTCTTCAGCTTTCTCATATGCCTAACAAGGTTTTTCAAAATATTGGGAGGAATGTATGAACCTAAAGGGGTTGGCTAATAGACTTATGAAACTAGCATGTATGATTGTAGGTGCTGCAGCAACGACTGTACCATCTGTTAAATATGAAAGTCCTCTCAAGAAATTGAAGGATGATATCTTATTGGATAAATCTTCAGAGGTGTCGGAAGGTTTGGTATTTTCTGATGGCAATGAGAATGAGTCCACTGTTAGTATCACTGTGGTTGGAGCCTCTGGAGATTTAGCCAAGAAGAAGATATTTCCAGCCCTTTTTGCACTCTACTATGAGGATTGTCTCCCTAAGGTTAGATTTTTTGTCTTTATTTTTTGATTGTTATGTTTTGTAAGATATGGTTTTGAACAGAACAATCTGTCTTTTTTTAGCACTTCACCATCTATGGTTATGCTCGAAGTAAGATGACAGATGCAGAATTACGAAATATGGTTAGCAAGACCCTCACTTGTCGAATTGATAAGAGGTAATTTTATACTCATGTTTCCTATGGCTTGAAGCTTACATATATGGCATAATGTTTGCACCTGGAATTCTTAGATGAATAGCTCCTTTTCTTGGAGGAGGGGTTTGAATTTGGGACTTTTCATTGTGGGGGCTCAAGTTGATACCATCTAATGTAATGACACGTTTTTAACTGCCCTAATTATTTTGCTCATCTCCTCACTATGTATGCTTAGAGGACTTTTTTTAACGTTTGGACAGTTATGTTTTTCAAAAATTTCAGGGCGAACTGCAGTGAAAAGATGGATGAATTCCTTAAAAGATGTTTCTACCATCCTGGTCAATATGACTCTCAGGAGAACTTTGCAGAGCTAGACAAGAAACTGAAAGAACATGAGGTAAGAATTCTATTTATGTGTTTCAGACTTCAGAAGTCTCCCTGAGCTTATTTATTCACTAAGAAAAAAGTATGCCTCCTCATCTGGTTCTAATGAAAGTTAAAAACTTTGGTTCTTTATAGATTTTTTCCGGGTTGTTTTACAGTTGTTGCTTTAGATGAAGTGATATTTTAAATGGATGGTGTTTGGCTTGTTTTCTTCTGTACATCATGCATTGGGGGATGGCTAATGTAAAGCAGTGTACAACTTTCAGATGTAGAAACTGATCACTGTTGTTTTATTACGCCCTTTGGGGCGAAAATGTGAGGTACCTTTGATGGCTTTGGGTCCTTCTCTGACTAATTGGTAACAGCTTTCTGCCTCCCATGAAATACAAATGCTGTCATAAACTCAGTTTCTAAAACAAGTACTTTCTAAAACAAAGAGAAACAAAAGCTAGGAATGGAAAGCTAAAATGTGTTGAAAATACCAAGAATATAAGAAGAGAAACAAGAAGACGGAGTGGATGATGTAACAAAAAGACAATAGAGAAGAACGAAAACTAAAAGGCTATGCGTATGTGATGAGGACTGGGTAGTATGAAATGTCCAAGTCCAGTATCTCATATTATGAGTTGCTTGGTAGAATACTCAAGCGACTTGATTCTCCTCTCTCAACAATTGGCTTTTAAGGGAGGGTTCCCTAGATCGCTTGAGTCTCATTAGTATGTTACAAATGTCTGCAGCTTATAACTATCAAGTATTTCAGCATTTATCTTTTGGGCTCTAGAATCTGTTAATTGTTGTCTTGCATGACTGGCTGATGTGGAATAATCATGATATTCTATGTGTTGCTTGAGAAAGTACTAATTTGTCTATTTAGCAGTTAGATTTGATATATATTTTCATATACAGTCTGAATTTAATACATTTTAATCTTTCTTCTCACATGCCCTATATTTTTTCTTCTGCTGCTCCTCCTCACTGTGCACTTTGTTCATGCTACAGTTGAATTTTGTACTTTGAAATGTAGTTTTATTTGCATTGAGGTTGGAACTTGTATTTTTATTATGAATTCTTTCTTGGATACTAATTTTAGAAAAATACTTCCCTGATTTGAATTAACGTTTTTGTTTGAATATGAAAACTGCTTTTGTAGGGTGGGAGAATATCTAATCGCCTATATTATCTATCAATTCCTCCAAATATATTTATAGATGCTGTAAAATGTGCAAGCACATCAGCTTCTTCTGGTAATGGTTGGACAAGGGTCATTGTTGAGAAGCCTTTTGGTCGTGATTCTGATTCTTCAGCTGCTCTAACAAAATCTCTCAAGCAGTACCTGACAGAAGATCAAATTTTCAGGTTATTTAATTGGACTGATAATCTGCAACTTTAAGCGCTGAAACATAGTCTCATGAAATGGGAAATTTTATGCAGGATTGACCACTATCTTGGGAAAGAGCTTGTGGAAAACCTATCTGTTCTTCGATTCTCAAATCTCATTTTTGAACCCTTATGGTCAAGGCAGTATATAAGAAATGTACAGTTAATATTCTCGGAAGACTTTGGCACCGAAGGACGTGGCGGGTATTCTTTCTCCCAAACTTCGTCTATTCTTTGATCTATATGGAAACATTCATATATTTACATATCTGCAACATATGCAGGTACTTTGATAATTATGGGATAATTAGAGATATTATGCAGAATCATCTTCTTCAAATATTAGCCCTTTTTGCGATGGAAACCCCTGTTAGTCTGGATGCAGAGGACATAAGGAATGAAAAGGTTTATTTTGTTTATATACCTTACATTGAGCTGTTTTAAGAAAGACATGAGTTTTCGCTCATTCAGAATTTCGGTTGCTTGATGGGTGTCAGGTTAAGGTTCTACGTTCAATGAGGCCTCTACGACTTGAGGATGTGGTTGTAGGTCAGTACAAGAGCCACACAAAAGGAGGTGTTACATATCCAGCTTACACTGATGACAAAACTGTACCAAAGGATAGCTTAACACCAACATTTGCTGCAGCTTCCCTCTTCATAGATAATGCAAGATGGGATGGGGTGCCTTTTCTGATGAAAGCAGGGAAGGCATTACATAGCAAGAGGTAACCTGAAGGGGATTAGAGTCTTACATTTTTTTTTGGGCTGGTATACATATATATATATTATTTACTAAATGACTAATTGTTTTCTTGGGTTAGAGCCGAGATACGAGTACAGTTCAGGCATGTTCCAGGCAATCTGTACAATCGAAATTTTGGTACAGATCTTGATCGAACAACAAATGAGCTCGTTATAAGAGTTCAGCCTGATGAGGCTATTTATTTGAAGATCAACAACAAGATACCTGGTTTAGGGATGAGGTTGGATCGTAGTAATCTGAATCTTCATTATGCTGCAAGGTATTTCCTGTTTACTAATCAAGTACATGTTACCTCCCAAATAAATACAAAACTTAGATTAGCTAGTAGCCACATGTTAAGCCTATTCATACCTAATTAGATGGTGATCTGGTGATATGTGACACTGATCAATAATGACTCTGGTGCCCTTGTTTTATTTGTAGGCTAAAAAGTATAAAATTCCCTTGAACTTTAGTCATTGTTCAAAAAATCCTCCTACACTTAGAAAAGTGATGAAAAACTCACTGAATTTTTAATTTTATGCAAAAGACCTCTTTTGTTAAGATTTTCATTAAAAAAAATCAATTCCTTTTAACAATTTTATGATTGTTGTTCCATTCTACATTAATTTAAAATTAAAATGAACTCTTTTTGTAATTAATAGTAACAAAAAAGAAACTGAATTTCTTTCAATGAAAATTTTAACAAAAGGGGTTATTTGCACAATCAAAAGTTTAAGCGGGGAGGGTTGCACAGTGACTAAAATTCAGGGGAGTGTGGTGCATTTGAGCCTTATTTGTATTGTAAACAACCCTCCTTTGCTGTATAAATATTTGACACAACTTGGCAGATCCATAAATACAAGTTACTTCTTGTTCATTCAACATTACCTGGCCTCACGGATGATAGTTGAAATCCTTTGTTTCTTACATAATCTGTTGCCATTTTATTATAACTCAGATATTCTAAGGAGATTCCGGATGCATACGAGAGGCTTCTTCTAGACGCTATCGAAGGAGAAAGGAGACTCTTTATAAGGAGCGATGAGCTCGATGCTGCTTGGTCTCTCTTTACACCTGTACTGAAAGAGCTAGAAGAGAAGAAGATCACTCCAGAATACTATCCGTATGGAAGCCGTGGTCCGGTGGGGGCTCACTATCTTGCAGCCAAATACGATGTTAGATGGGGTGATCTTGTTGTGGACCAATGAATGAGAATGATCCTCACATTCTGGTGCGGTTTGCAATCACACTAGCACAACATAGCATAGCATAGCATAGGATTGGTCTTTGTGGATTTTCTTTCTATTCCTTCTTCTCTTTGGAGTGCATTTTTTTTTCACGTAATTAGCCTTGGTACTTGCTTACCTGGGAATCTAGCATCTAGGTGTGAGAGGCCATACGTGATGAGACCATGCAGAAAAATAAAGCTGAGAATTTTTGTTTTTGTTTTTGTTGTTGTTGTGAGAAGAATGGGAGTTTGTATAAGGTTTCTAAATATTAGATTAACTATTGAAGCCCAGGTTTCTGGATTATTTAGTTCTCTTTCTCGTATTCTTGTTTCTGTTTTCGTTATCTCAACGACAAGAGAGAATCCATTCCCTATATCATAGAGACAAATTTGACCAAATAATGTGTATAATCGTTCATTAGTAATTTGTTCATTAACATCTTTTTGACCCCTTCCTTGTCTGTCTCACTGGAAGACAAGTCAAATGTTTGCAAAAAAGGGTATACTGATTTTTTTAAATTACATTAAGGAAAGTTACAAAGTGATAGATTTGAAAAAAGAGATAAACAAGTGGTTACTTAGAATGGTAGGTGATTCAATCTTTATAGTTAAGGTCTTAGATCCGAGTCTTGGTGAAAATATTGTTGTTGAGATAGTTTTACTTCTATTATGTAACCTCTGCCTAAATTGTAAAATGGATAGACCGATAGAAGTTATTTAAAAAAAGAAAAGGTACATGATTACATGGTCAAGTGGGATTTCTAAATTTTAGATTTCTCTTTTATGTATTGTTGGAGAGTAATCCCTTGTCTTTTGGTAAGTTTGCACATCAGTTCATTATCTTTTTTTTTTTTAAAAAAAAAGTTTTTGTTTTATATCTTTATAAAATGTTCCATTATTAGTCATACCTTGAATTTCGTCTATTTTTTTTCATTAAGTGTGATGGGACAACCGAAACATGGTCAAGTGGAATGTGATGGACTCAAAATTAATCTCATATTATTCTAAATTTTTTTAAATTTAATCTCATATTTTTCTAAAAGATTTCAAATGTGGCCCCATATCTTTAGAATCATTTTTAAATTTGATAATTTCAAAAGTCAAAATCATAAACGATTAATTCACCAAGATTCCAATGACAATTTCTAACTTAATTTTTGCAAGGTTTTTTTTTCTTTGCTTGAATCTTTGCAAGTTTATTTTGCAAGATAAATCAACTTTCTTTTTTGACTTGCTCATTCACTTATGTAAGGAGGGAAGTAAAATCCTGTTTTTCTATGTTATGTTTTTTGAAAAGAAATATAATAAACTAAAGAGTCAATCGTCCAATGAGAAAAAAAAAATCTTGAATCATTTTTTAATTATGAAATATAGTTCTGAACACCTTGAAAATTATGTAAAATGCAATTAAACATAATTGAAAATTATGAAAGACCAAATTTAAAATGATTCTAAATATATTTCACCATATTTTAAACATTTTAAAAAGATGTGAGATTAAATTTGAATCCATCTCATCCCATTTGGCCACGTCAATTTTCTCTCTCATCCAAGTAGTTGTCCAACTCACACTTATCGTAGGGGTGAACAAAATTCAATGTGAGACTACCAATAGAACTCTTTTGTAAAAATATAAAACTAAAATTGTGAAAAGAAAAAAATAATGACCTAATTTATAATATGATAAAAGATGAAGAAGCAAAATTATAAGACCAAATGACATGAGTAGGCATTGTTTCCTTGTCAAAATTTTTTTTTTTTTGATCAAGTTTCCTTGTCAAAATTGAAACCTAGTAAAGTGTACAACTTGTTCTTAAGAAAGGAAAGTTGTGAATTTAATGGATGGCATTTGGATATAAGTCCATATCGAATCTTTTGATGGGCCACCCCAATATCTCCCAAAGTGGGATCCCACATCATAAATCATTATCAACATTTTCACACATCGACCAAAAAAAAACCATTTTCACACACATTTATTGCTATTCTGAAATGAGGAAAATGGTTTGGGGGCTTAAAAAAGAAATAGATAATGGTTTTTTTAATAATCAATCCAAATAGTATTTCTAAAATGAAAATACGGTTTAGGGCCCGTTTGATTTATGCTTTATGAGGGAAAAAAAAAGATTTATGTCTAGCCAACATATAACATATTTTTATAAGAATTAAAAAATTGTTTTTAGTTAATTTGTTTTTTAAAATGAATTTGACGCATAAAATTACAATATATATTTTTTTATTTAAGAGGAAAACAAAAAAAGATAAAATTAATTATATTAATTAATAAGTCTAAGTAAAATGATAATTGCCTTAAAAAAATACTTCCTGATAAACTAAAAAATGGTCAGACTTACCTAGTTCAACAAGTGTGGGCTGCAAGAGCAAGTTCGAGTGTCCAAGTACCTACAAGAACTTCACAAGGGGGCCCTGCGAAGAATACTCTGACGCTCAAGTTAGAATGTGAGGGATGTGAGAGTAAGAGAATTCTGGAAGTGAGAAGTAGCTAACATTTGTCTGCTGGGTTGAGCTCTATTTATAGAGCAGGGTGAGAGTGGTGGCCAGCACACGGGGCGCACCACGTAGTCGAGTACGATCTCCACCAGCGAGAGTGGTGGAGACCGAGATTTGCAGGGCAAGGCAATCGTGGGTGATTGCGTATCGCGTTATAAGGCGGGCGCCAGCGGACTAGAGAACGTGGGTATGACCAAGTTCGTGGCCCACGATCTCCAACAAGGATGGAGACCGAGAATTGCGGAGCAGGGCAATCGTGGGTGACTACGTTAAGCTGGGGGCGAGCGCCGTAATCCTGGATGGATCACGGCTGTCCCTAAATGTGCGGAGAGGCATTCGACTGGTTCGAGTGTCCTTGAAAGGTTTAGAGGGGAGAAGAGGTCTAGAGCGAGGGCCTATTAGGCGTACGCACAAATAGTGATGTATCACTTCCAAAACAGTTCTTAATTCGAGACTTATTATCTACAGCTCCCCAAAAAATTATTATCTGCATATCACTCAATTTTTTTTAAAAAAAATCTTTACCCCAAAAAAAGTTCAAGATAAGTATTTTTTTAATAAACAAAATTATTTTATATTTCCTTAAAAGCTTACTCTAAACATTTCATTTCATTCCACTAGTAGTCAAAGTTATGTTATGTGTAGGTGTTCAAAACCGAATCAAATTAATTTGACCAAATTAAACCGAAACAAAATCGAACTAAACCAATCAATTGAACGATTTGGTTTGGTTAAAAATGCATTAAAATCGGATGGTTTGGTTCAGTTAACAATTTAGACATACAATTAACCGAACCGAACGCTAGTATTTATATATAGCTATTTCTACTTATATTATGTTATATGCAATTACATTTCATAAAAAAATTATTAATTTTTATTATCGTTTGATTTTATTATATTTTTTTATTATGTTATCTTATTAAATCATAAAATTTGTTTTATCTTAGATAACAATTAACTACTATTCTTCATCATACAATTTTATCCTCTCAAATCTCTAATCTCATTTGTCATTTTTTTATCTATTTTATAAATTAGACTTATTACTCCAAAATACTAATTTTTTTCTCCCTAATTTTATAATACTAATAAGCTTGTTAACCGCTCAAATAACCGCCCAAACCGCTTATTTATTAGTTAGGTTAAACAAATTATTTTTAACCGCTTGGTTAAGAATTACTTTAAACCGACGTAAGCGATTCAGTTAAAAATTTGGTTCAAAACCGCCCAACACCTCTATGTGTAGCAAGTAAACATGTAATACAAACACTAATTGAGGTGTGAATGAAAAAAGCGACAGAGGACTTACTTGCAAAGAGGCAGAGCATAGTATCACTTGAAGGCTGAAGCTAATAAATCCACTGGGGGAAAAAGAAAGAAGCAGAAATGGTAGATGACAAGAGAGTAGAGACGAAGGAGTTTGAGATTATAGTTGCAAATGCAAACACAAAAGCAAGCAGCAAAGATGAAGAAGAAGACAAGAAGAAAAAATCCCAAGTGGTTCCAAAAAAGGATCGTCACAAGAAAGTGGATGGAAGAGGACGAAGAATAAGGATCTTCCTCTGTTTTTTCATCGGAATCCTCTGTTTCTCAATCTGCGAATCTGGGTTTTCTCTCAAATGGGGTTGGTTCAGGAATCATGCAGAAACAGAATTCTGATTGTTTCAGTTCGAATTGTGGTTTTGGGATTGGAAGGATGATGATGAACATGAACATGCCAGGTTTAGAGCTTGGTCTCTCACAAGATGTTAGAATGTTATCATCGGAAGACACAGTCCGGTTTTACCACTAATTAAAACCCTCTCTCAAGCATGATTCATTGTTTCTAATAATCAGACTCAGGGATCATATCAGTGAACCAAAAAGATGAAATCGTGTAGCTCAGGATTCTCACTGGTATGTATGTATGTTTGTCTCATGATATCATTAGAGTGTGTAAGAAATGTTTTTGAGTAAAGCTATTTTTCAATCTTTAAATTTGTCCCAAAATTATGTTTTAGTTCTTAACTATTAGAAATACAATTTTTGTCCCTAATTTTATTATAAATATCAACTATTTAATCTTTACATTGACATTTTAGAGGCTAAATTGTCAATATTTTTTAAAAAGTCAAGGTTAAAAAGTATATTTGCAATATACAGGGGTTACATTTTAATTTTAAGATAAATTTAGGGACAAACAATAGATTTTATTTTTGTTTCTCAATTTCTAAATTTGTCCCAAAACTTTGGTTTAGCTTCCTAAAAATTGAAAATATAATGTAGTTATTGGCTTTTTTTTATATAAAGTCAAAAGTACTTTTGACACCCTTAAAATAGAGATTAGTTTCAGTTGTACCCTCAAAATTTTTTTGAGTCAATTGTACCCTCAAAGTATAGGGTCAGTTTTAATTGGCCCACCAAAGTTTTTTTTTTTTTTTAATCAATTGTATCCCCAAATTGGAGGTACAATTGACACAAAAAAAATTGAGAGTATAATTGACCTAAAAAAAAACTTTTGGGATACAATTGAAACTAAAGTATCTATGAAGCATGGATACTTCATTTTGAAGACGTGTCGCCGTGTCAGACATGTGTCAGTGTCCGACACCCGTACGACACTGACAGAACACATATCCATAATATATGTCATAAATCAATTTTTAGTAACTTTAACATGATAGACAAGAGAAAATAATAATAAATATGACATATATTATGAATAAAAATTGTAATTTTCAAATTTTTCATTAAAAATTATTAATATTTAATTATTTATATATATAAATATATGTCGTGTCGTGTCGCGTAATTTTTAGAGTTTGGCATGTCGCTGTGTCCGTGTCCGTGTCGTGTCCCGTGTCTGTGTCAGTGTCCATGCTTCGTAGCTAACTACATACTTTGGGGGTACAATTAATAAAAAAAAACTCTGAATATATAACTGAAACTGACTTCATACTTTGAGGGTACTAAGAGTACTTTTGTCTCTTATAAATATAAACTATTTAGTTCTTAAAATATTAATCAGGTGAACTAAATAATTAATGTTTGTAAAAAAATAAAATCAAATATATAAACACTATATTTTAAATACCCAGAGATTAAACTGTAATTTTGAGATAAATTTAAGGTCTACAAAATTGATTTTCTCTATATTTATCCAAAATATTTTTTTAATAATAAATAATATATATTTATATAAATATACTATAAATTCATCTATTAAAATAATGTTATATCGTAATAGTAATACTATTTATAGATAGAATAAAATGAATTAAATTCCCAAACAGCCCCAACCAATCGAATGGGCTAATGGCACGTACGCTGTTAAAATAAAATAACCACCAGTACAGTGATAATATAGCTGACAAAATTTCCAAATGTCATTTTCATGGAAACTCGCCGCTATTATTATTTTTTGAACCCCAAAAAAAATTGTTAGTCAATTTGGATTATTTGTATTTGTTTTCCCTCATCATTTGTCAGTGTGGAACGTATTGTGGGGAAGTTGGGGTGAAAAATAGTAAAAACCACATGATGTTAAAAAAACACAGACAAGATAGAAAGCGATTGATAGTGAGGAATTTGGGTGGGTGTGAAGATGAAGGTGATAATAATTGATTGGTCAAGAAGGATCATAATCCATAATTCACAATTGGGGACGAGGAGGATGTGTGTGGAAGTTCTTAACAAATCTTATTTTTCACAAAATCAGATGTTTAATAAATATTCTATCAATTTTCAAAGTTTAAGAAATATTTGCAAGATAAAATTGAGATAGATTTAACATATTTATTCAGGTGTTTCAGCTATATCTATATAAAAATACAATTCGCAGATCAAGTGGTAGTCACTCCTATAACTCCTAAGGGTGAAGTCCAATTCTCATAAGTTAATGTTTGCACTATGAAGTGAGCATCTGATTTAAGGGCCCAAGCTGGTTGATTCATTGGACTCTTCTGCTCTCACCAAAAACAGTTTTTTTTTTTTTAATGAATTATGAGTATTTCTTGTTATTTGTTTTGATGGTGCAAATAAAGACTAATCATATATGAGTTGGAAAGGCCACAAGAGTGAGAAGGCTCTCTATCAAATACTTAATGTAATTATATTCTTAAATTCCAAACTCAAGACTCATTAGTTGAATCAATTATCAATCAATTGATCTATCACACTTGGTGTTATGAGGATCTCAACTGAAAAAAAAATATATTTAAGAGTGACTCATAATTCTAAACTCGTCATATTCAGTCTTGAAACGATAGAGATATGACTAATTTCGCTTATTTGATCATGAAACAAGCAACATACTTTTGAGACTTGATTTGAACTCGTTTATTGCTTCAACTAGATAAAAAAAATATTCGTGAAAAGCAACATATAGCTCTAGACTTGTCAATTTTAAACTTAAAACGAAAGATATATGATTATATTCAATAGTTTGAAACAAAAATGAAACTAAATGACAACATTTTTAGTTTGAACATCTTAAAACATTTAAGATTGAAATAAACATAAAGGAACATATTTTGGACTAATATAAACATTCGACATTAACATTTAAGATCGAAATAAAAATTATATATGTTGGTCTCTCCTCCAATATATATATGGGTAATATTTTTTATAGTGCAACAACTAAAGAAAAAATTCATAAAAATATATAATTCATATCCTAAAAAATATACATTTTGGTCCCTCCTCTAGTATTTATATGGGTAATAGTTTTTGTAGTATAAAAATTTAAAAATAAAATTAAAAGACAGTAATGAGAAAAAATATATAATTTATTCCCAAAAAATTTATAGTTTGGTCCCTCCTCTAATATATACATGAGTAATATTTTTTGTAGTGAAAAAAATATAAAAACAAAATTCTAAATAGGAAAAAATATATAATTAGTACTTCCCAAAATTTTACAGTTTGATCACTCTTCCAGTATATGTATGAATGATATTTTTTGTGATGACAATATTGAAGACAAATTTAAAAAATAGTAATGAGAAAAAAATATATAATTCATACAAAAAATATATATTTGTTGGCCCCTCATCCAGTATATATATGGGTAATATTTTTGGTAGTGCAACAACTGAAGAACAAAATTAAAAAAATTACATAATTCATCTCCAGAAAATGGTGTGATGTGCCCAGTGTGGATAACGACTCTATTTTTTGTTGAACATAGCAAGCTTTATCGTGTGGCTGAGTGGTGTTTGAGCAACGAAAAAATGGAGAAGGCATGGGTTCGAATCTTGGGGGCATTTAGAAAATAATATTTTTTTTTTTGTTTTACATGTCACACCTTGTTGGTTTGTATAATTTATCGTCTACATTTTGGGTATATGGGTAATATTTTTTGTTGTCTCATTCGACAACAAAAATTACAGTTCAGTCCAACTTATTAATAATATGTTTTCAATATAATCAGATCCAAAAAATATACACTATCGTCCCTCCTACAGTATAGATGGGTAATATTTCTGGTGGTGTAAAAATTTATAAGCATAATTCAAAACCAGTAATGAGAAAAAATGTAAAAATAAAATTAAGACAGTAAAAAGGAAAAATATATAATCTAGTCCCCAAAAATTTACAATTCAGTACTCGAAAATTACATTTTGGTCCCTCACTCACACCTCCAATCTCCTTTTATACAACCACTAAAATCTCATTTTATAACTTCTCATTTATCACAAATTTTGAGGTAATCTTTTATCATAAAACTTTACTAAAGTCAAAACAAACACCAAAATAACACTCCTTTATCCTCCTTTATCTTTACTATTTTTATCCCTATACAACTTTAAAATAACAATACAATTATTTCAACTCACCACAATCATTACATACCCTTTAAAATAATTTCACATCATAATTCCCCTTTTATCTCTCATTCTCCCAGACACCATTTACTAAAATACTCCTTTATAAACCAAATCTTTTAACTCTCCTTTACATACTCTCTCATTCATTTATCCTCCTTTAACTCCTAACTCTAACCCAAACAGACCCTTAGTTATAATGAAAGAGTCTTTAAAAAAAGATAATTGTATTTATAGAAATTAAAGGAACAATCTAATTTAGATATTTTGTTAATTCAATAGGTTGATAAATCATTAGTTCATTTAATGCAATTTNAAAAAAAAGAAACGTTAAATTGAACCCTAACAAATAGTATATTATTTTACGTCTAAACTTTGTAAGAAACAAAAAACAATCTCAAAACAACATCATTTTGATATATATATATATATATATATAATAGATTGATTAATCTATAAAATTGTCTAGTTCATACCCATTTTCCCAGTCGTTAACTAATTTTAAGTTTACAGGCCAAAAAAAGAAAAACTAATTTTAAGTTTAGGTGTTTAAGTGAAATTACCAATTCGAACAGGACCAATGTCCGATTTCCACTCGGCCGGTCTGATTAGTCTATCTAGTATGATTTTCTAAATCATGTATTCATGTTTGGGTAAATTATATAGAGGGTCATTGTTGTGATTTGATTCATTTACATAAATGGTCTCTGGTTTAAAAAATGACAAATAATGGTTGTGGTTTACTCCGTTAACAAAAAAGTTCCAAAAGATATTTGTTATACAAAACTAATAGAATTAGGACATATGCAGTGTGACCCTATTTCACATACTGAATCCCTAATTTCTCTCCTCCATTGTAGACAGTGGCGGAGCCAAGGTTTTGGATGGGGGAGGGCAAAAATTTTTTTTGGCCAAATTTTTATTTTGGTTCTTAATATTTACTCAAAATTCTATTTTGATCCTCGATATTTTTTATTCCATTTTAGTCCCTAATGTTTGCTATAAGTTTCATAATTGGGTAGGAAAATGGATTGCTTGTTTTATAAATTTGGTCATATTTCTCTCGTTTTCGAACCCACTCTCATGCCCAATTTGACTTTGTTTGTCGATGACTCCAACTAGGCAAAGAAAGAACTCACCAAATTTAATTTGTAGCTCTGATTTCATCGCGTTTAGGTCTGAGACGAGAAAAATATGATTACATTCAATAGTTATGGTCAAATTATAAAGCTTTTAAGAAAAAAAAAAGTACCAAAACGGAATAAAAAAATTAGGAACCAAAATGAAATTTTGGGTAAACATTAGGGACTAAAATAAGATTTTGGCCTATTTTTTCTCCCTATATTATTTAAATAGGATAAAATAGATCATGATTTTGTACCTACTTACAAACACAAAATGGAACATAAATGGGGGGGGGGGGGCACTTCTTTAGACTTCTATATAATTTTTTATAATATATAGGGGCCTATTTACAATTATCACAAATTTGGGGGGGCCATGGCCCCCACCGGCCCCCTCCCTCCGCCACTGGTTGTGTATAATTCGTCCCTAACTCAAAAGAAAATTGTGAGAATGAGAGTTAGAGTTCGCGATGATGTGAAGATAAGATTTGATTTTTGCGAAATGGAGGAGAAATTAGAGATTGACAATGTGAAATAGGTCACGTGAGCTGCATATTGTCGTAATTTCGTTAATTTCGTATGACAAATACCTCCTGTGACCACAAACTCTTGTTTTTCACTTTTTGTAAATGAGTCAAATTACAAGAACCTTCCGTTTTATGTTTTGTAAATTTATTTTTAAAACAACATAATTATCGTTTGGAAGATATATATATATATATATATATAATTAGGATCCGATTCAATCAGGTGGGGTTTAATTTACAATTATTATTTTTTCTTGATTCTTAACTATTTTGATATCTAGGTAGATTTATTATTAGTAGGACCGATGGAACCAATAGATTTGATTAAAATAAAAAGATTAAAATATTTGTTTGAAAGAGTTGAAATAGGTGCGGTTATAAGTCGGTTACTAATAGGCTAATTAAAGAGGGTAAAGGACAAAGATGAATGAAAAAAGAAGCATTAAATGAGTCACATGCAAAATGCGTGGAAAGCAATATATGGAGTCACACTAAAGAATCCCCTTTTGCTGACCATACCGGACACGCCTCAATCTCACTATCCAAGTTGTTTTCTGTAAAAATATTTTAAAGATATAACATTTTGAAAACTAACAAATAAAAATTACAGAAAATTTGCTATTTAGTCCATTAATTGTTACACTTTTAATAATTTGGTCTCTGAATAATGAAAAAAATATTTTTTAAATAATTAAAGACGTCAACTATTTAGTCCCTGAAACCTTTATGTGTTATTTAATCTAATAATATGGTTGTTAAATACATATATATCACTCTTAAATGTTACATATTAATGTTAGATGTATAAAAAGTAAGAAGAATAACTATAATAACTCTCAGCCTTTGTCACTTTCGCTAATTTTTACACAATTGGGATCCAAGAACACTATCATAGCTAAGGTTCATTTTTTTGAGTTTTCCTTTCTATTTTTTCTCTAAATATGAATTACAAATTTGAGAAAAACGACGACCATGAATCTAAGTATCTAAGGGTGTGTTTGGATTAGAAGTAGGTAATGAAATGATAATTTTATGTAATGAAATGGTAATGATAAAATTATGTAATGAAAATGTAATGAAAATGGTGTTTGGATTAGTTTGAGATGTAATGAAAAAAATAGGATGTGAAATTATGAAAAAGGGTATGTAATGATTGTGGTTGGTTGAAATAAATATATGGTTTTTTTAAATTGTATAGGGGTAGAATTGATAATTGATATTGGAAATAGATAGAAATAAAAAAATAATATTTTGACTTTTTGGTTGTGGTGGTTATGAAATGAAATGAAATGGTAATGAATTTGTCTCGGAATTTGTGCTAGATGTGAATATTTGTAATGAAGGTTGGAGTAGTACTATGTAATGAAATGAAAGGACCAAAATGTAAATAACATGAAAATTTTTAAAAACCTACCATTTGGTATATGATTTTAAATAAATTGAACAAATCGGTCCTTACGAAAGTGAAATATATCTCTTGACCCGTAAAAAATTGCATTCATCAATGATTGGGTTTCAAATNTATATTATTATATATATATATTTGACCGAAATGTATATATATATTATAATTATAAAATATATTTGTGTGAGAGAGAGAGTGGGTGAATAAGAAAAAGAGGAAGAAAAAAGAAAAAATGATGAGTGGAGAGAGAAAGTTGTAAGTGTAATAAAAGAGGGTATTGAAAATTACTATTTTGCTAAATAGTTTTTTTATATTTGTATTAGAGTATAGGTAATTATAGGTATTTGAGTAGGGGTATGTTAGTAATTGGATATGAAATATGTAATGAAATAAGTTTTAATGAAGTGATATTTTTGTAATGACTTTATAATTGCAAAACAAACACCCATATAGCACTGTAGATGAAGTTATGTAATGAAAATGGAGATAATGAAAAGATAATGAAGTTGTAATGCTCATCCAAAGAGGCCCTTACTATTGTTACTTAGTGGTCTAAAACTAATAAAAATACTAATACTCTAATTTAAGTTTAAGTTTGGTTTTTTTAACTAATTAAAATGGTACAATGACATTTAATAGAGTTATGTCGACGATTAACATTCATGTCATCATGCTATCTAATAGATAACATCTAATGAATTAAATAATTAATAGTTGTAAAAAATAGGGATCAAATCATCTATTTTTATTTTTCAAAGACTAAATTATTAACTCTATATATAAAAATTGAGTGACCAAATAATAAAATTTCTTTTAAAAAATTATGAACAATATAATTAATTACATACAGCTCACATTTCTTCACTCGTCTTCCGCCACTTGTATATACTTCTCTTGCGATCTTACGAGACGCTCTACGTACACTTATTTATTAAATATAATATATAAGGGTATTTTTGAAAGAAAATTCTATAATTATTAGTTTATAAGTCGAATCTAAAATATTTTTAAATATTTAAATAATTAATAAAGATGCATATTCTTTTTGTAGTTATTACTGAAATATTATGAATATGATCAAGTATCACGTATATGTAGAGTGAGTCTGATATTCATTTTTTATATATAGTGTCCGGTTTGGCGAAACTAGGTTAAAAGAAATTGGAAAGTAAATTCAATCTTTAGTTTATACAAGACTAATAGTTGTACCAAAAAAAAAATAATACAAGAAGGCTAATAATTATCTACACATCATAGATAGTCAAGTTAATAATTTCATAATTGTTATGAAAATAATATATAGAAGAGGTAGGAGATGAAGAAGTAAAAGAATAGAGATAAGATGAAGAGAAAAATATGATCATTCACTAAATAAAAGTGTCTTCAACAATTGCATACACACCCTCTATTCATAGAATTGCATACACCTACAACTATGAGTAGCAAGTATTAAGCATAATACATTATTTATATTTAATAGTATTATTTCTCATCAATTAGAGGTTATGAGATTGTCATCAATTTGAGCGATTTGAGAGTGCTAAGGACATCAACCATAAAATTATTTCATAACAATAAATGCATTATTATTGGGCTTAAAATCCTGTTACAATGAGAGATTAAAACAAACTAATTACAAATAATTTATAAGTATCATAGTCATAATTAGATTATATATTCAATCAATATTCTAAATAAAACAACATATCAATTAATAAGAGAATTCAAAGTATTACTCACCACATAAACAGACTTTAAGTAAAATTCCCCCATTCAAATTGAATTTCCATGCTGTCCTATAATATAACAGCCTGAGAAAAGGAAGGATGGAACAATAAAGATGGTTTCTTTGATGATGGCCGGGAGGAAAAAAGAGGATTTATCCATCAACCATCAACCATTACGATCCACTAAGTTAGTCACTTTAAAATCTAGAGAATGAGATCGTAAAGGCCCATGAACGATAGTTTTGAGTTACCAAGAGGACTCCAAAAATTATTTTTGAACTTACAATCTTCTAACAAAGGTTTAACAATAGAAATGCATTTACCAATGCAAGTGTTAGAACAAGATTTCAGATTTCTCTTGCGAAGGAAAAGAGAGACACAAGAAGCACTACGATCATTAGTCACGCGCCAAAACAACTTAATAAAAAAGTATAATTTCTCTCAAAAGATTTAGAAAAAGCTAACCCACTCGAGGGGTTAGGTAAACAAATCTTATTGCATTATATAATATGCATTTTCTACATATCCCTCCCATCATACTAGAAAAAAAAATCCTTGATTGCCTTCTTATTCTCACTTGTTTGTTTGGTTTTTTATTAATTTCTTTATGCAACTATATCAGACCAAATCAAACATTAATTTCTAGTTGGATTGGTCAAAATAGCTTTTAAAACTATGAAAAATACTCGGCATAAAATTTGGAAAAAAAAATCTAATTCCTTAAAAGAAATAAAACTAAGCTCCATAAGACCATAACATTATCCTTATTATCCTACTTTGCAAATCAAATACTCTGATTTTTTGGCTTTTACTTCACCATCCCATTTTTGCCCGCAATGCAAAATGCATTATCTATTCCTGTAAAATAAATGGGGATCAAATCTAACCTCTCCTTATTCTAGGAATTGAAATTTTATAATACCTTACATAGAAAAGAATACACTACAACACAATAATTAAATGGTAGGAACATGATTGTTTTGATTCAAAGGGAAATACTCTATTGTTGCATTCTATATCAAGCATCAAGGTTGTGCTTCGTAGGAATCATCATCCTTCATCAATCATCAATAAAAAAAATATCATATTTCACTATAACTTTTTAGTTTCTACCATCACTATAATGTCTTGAATGCCAATTGAAGCCACTCAAGTCATGAAGAGAATTTATCTCAAAGACTAACTTATTAGACGATGGGAGGACCTTACAACTTAATTATCCTATTATCTTTCTATGTTTATGTGAAATATATCTATTCACCTTAAAATAGTCGTGATTTCAAATTGGTGTATATGTGTATGTATATAAAATCAAATGTGTTATATATTTGTTGTCATGAATATGAATCTTTTAGAATTGAACAAGATACACTTGGAATAATCTATACTTCAAATTGATGTATATATCACTATATATATTTATTTTTTTTACAAGAATTCATTTTGAAAGATGGTCTTATTGGAGACATTATTAGATATTAAATGTGGATATCTCTCTGGTAGAGATTCCAACAAGTGTTTATCATATTATAAGAAAGAGTAAACTAACAATTTGATTCTTAAAAAATCATCAAGCTGACAACTCGGTCTCTACAAGATTAAAATATATAATTTAGTCATTGAAAGATTAAAACGGTATACTAATTAGTCATTTTTATGGACTAAATAATATACCGTTTTAATTTTTGAGGGACTAAAAAGTATACCGTTTTGATCTTTCAGAGACCGAGTTGTCAGCTCGGTGATTTTTCAAGGAACAAATTGTTTGTTTACTCTCTAAGAAATTAATACTTTCTATTAGACCCAACTTCTATTGATATTTTTTTTTTTGGCCAGAATCTTCTATTGATATTAATGTACACGTATGTGTGTGTGCAGATTTTTTATTATTTATTTGGGTTGTTGAAACTTGAAAGTTAGGATGAGACTTGAGTTGAGAGCATATAAGGGAGGTAGGAAATAATGTTAGAGAAAGAGAAAGTGTAAAATCAAAGAGTGTGAAAAATATAATAATATAATGGAATTGATTCTGTTCCACAAGTAGCCAAACAAACGAGATCTGGAATCTGCAGGATGGTGAATGCCACATATCTTCAATATTATATTATTATTCAATGTGTCATGAGACATACAAAAGGTATCCTTTCCAGCTTAGCAGAATCCTACCCCATTCGGAAATCTACAAACCCTTCAAATCCCTCTTGGATTTTCTTCTTCTTCTTCTTTTTCTTTTCTTCACAGTTCAAACATCAAATCCTCCTCCCTTTTAACTCATGGATTCTAACTGTAAATTCTCTAATTTATAAATTAATCTTTTTTAAGCTTGTAGATAAAGTCTGCTTTTTATTCACACTCCAGTGCTATTCAACTTTCTCGTGCCCAACACTTTGTTTTGCTTAACTAATATAAATGTACCCAAAAAGTAAATCTTTAGTATGGTCAACCATTTTTTTTCCCTCGTCTCTTTGCACACTTGTGATAATTCTATTGGTTCCATTTGTTAGCAAACCTTATCAATAAACCATGCATCACAGTGGTCAGTGACCGCGGTAATTAATTATAATCGCCGTACCATTTTTTTAAACTAAAACTCAAATTTGATCTCATATATTAGTTTTTCTTGTTAAGTTAGTCTTTTTTATTTTCTCTCTTTTCAATTTGATAATTCGTACAACTTTCTATTACCATTTATAGTGGCACACTATTCTTTTTATTAGGGTAAATTATAAAGATTTTTTATTAGGGTAAATTATAAAGATATATTCTATGTGATTGAGTCTATTTACAGTTTTACACCCTATCATTTGGTTCAAAAAATTTTAAAGTGAAGCATGTAATAACACATTGAGAATTAACAATGGCCGGTGAAAATCTCATTTTTGAGTAAGGCCTTAACGTGTTAGATGTACAAATCATAGGTACCATCTCAATTTAAAATTATTTAAACGGTAGAATATCATCGTGTAAATAAGCCAAATTACAAGGATATTTTTATAATTTATCCTTTTTATTAAGTCAATGATTTAATATGTGAAACTTTTAAATATTGAATAGTATACGTTAATTAAACACGTGATATTTTAATTTTCTTTTTACTAAAATGCTTATTGAAGTACGAAAAAAAAGACTAAAAAAGAGAGAAAGAAAGATTATATGAGAGACAAAAAATTAGTGCATATCTACTATTTATTTTTGACATTTCACATAATTCGTGATATTCATACTTTGGCTTATCTTTTATTAGTGGTATCGTCAATGATGATATGATAATAAAGTAATATTAATAATTATTATGAAAGAGAAAAAAATTGTTTGTATGATAAATTAGTAGTTAATATGATTTATTACCAATTAATTATATGAGATTATTAATTAAAAATATTATATTGTTTGTTAACTCCATTCTATTATTAATTTGATTAAATTTTGACAGAACAACTAACTTTATAATTTTTTTTAATAATCATATTAAGAAGAATAATATAAAGAATACTGAATTATAAAATAGTTAACACATGAGTTATGAAAATAATTTTTTATTTTTATATTTTCGAAGGTCGAAATCTCATTTTGATCCTTAATTACATGATAAANATATATATATATATATATATATGAGAAATCGTCAATTGTAACATTCCAAATTAGAGATAATGGTAGATTTCACATGAAATCATGTTTTAGACTAACAATATGGAATAAATAGGAAAAGTTTAAGGATTAAAATAAAATTAATCTTATAATTAGAGGGTGAACATGAGATTTTGACAATGTTTAAAAGGACACGGATATGAAAAGAAGGCTGGGTAGGTGGGGGCCCACAAGACTTTTTTGGAGCGACTGAACCCGATAGCATAGCAGCCAGCCCATGCGTCTGTTCTTGTTTTTTTATACAGTTAAGATAAAATTATAAATTATTTATACATGTCTCATCTTTAAATAAATTATATTTCCTACTTATTTTGATTTTTTATTTAAATAAAAACACATTCGGTTCATTTTAAGTCTAATTTCTACCCACAGAGTTATTTCTTACACAACATAAATTAGTAAACTTCATTAATATTAATAAGACGTTAGAAAATTAAACAAAATCTTAAAAATAAAAGAGATGGCATATATAGGCGAACAAATTAAGAAGAAACAAAAACTAGAGAGAGGGAGATACATTGTATATTAAATAATAGGCCAAGTGTAAACTTGGTCCCATATTTTTTCTCAGTTCCCAATTTGGTTATATATATATTTTTGTTTTTTTTTGTCCCATATCTTTAGGTTATGTCCCAATTTGGTCCTGTATATATTTTTGTTGCAAATTTGGTTTCATATATTTGGGTCTATTACAGAATTTGTCCTATCTTTCAGTCAGCTACGGAAGTGGTCTCATATCTTTGTAAAACGGTCAATTAACGATTGATCTTTCTATAAAAGGCTATGAATCCTCTGTTGTAGAATTTTGGTGTTGTCCATACTGTCTGTGTAAAATCTCAGTTTTAAAAATTTTATGTATTTTGAGTTTAACTGTGGAGGATCCATAGCCTTTATAGAGATGAGACCAATTCGCGGAGGATCCATAGCCTTTATAGAGATGAGACCAATTATATAACCTGAACAAAAGATATGAGACAAAATTGAAACCAAAAGTGCAATAAAAAAAGATACAGGACCAAATTGAAAAATTAGTAAAAGATATGGGACCAAGTTTTCAGTTTCACCTAAATAATATAATATAATTAGAATATTATTTATCTGTGTAATAAGAGTAAGAGCAATGAAGATGTGAATTAGTGAGTGAAGAAGGAAGGAAACGATATGTGTGTGATGTGTGTGGTGTGGCGTTGGGAAAAGGCTTTGTCTTTGTGCGTGCAGCTTAAGAGTGAAGAGTGAAGAGCCACACACACATCCCAATTCCGAAGAAGAAGAAGAAGCTACAAAGAAACTGCGAGAAACGCTCGTTCAACTTCAACAATCAACAATAATAATAATAATAATACAATAAACAATTCCCAAATCTCACTCTCTTTTCCCAAGAAAATCCACACGCCAAACGCGCCACACAACGACCAACCATAACGTACATACTCTCCTCACTCCACTAGCTCTCTCATCACGCAGCAATGGATTGTTGGTCCTCTTCTGGGCAGGTCGATCAAGAATTTGAGAAGCTCGTCATCCGAATGAATCCTCCCAGGTTCGTTTTTCGTTTTTGCCGATCAATTCTCTGTTTCTTTCCCGTTTTTGTCGATTTCTGGAAGAATTCTTTGATGGATGGATGGATATGCCGCTGGTTTTGTTTTTGCAGGGTTACGGTGGACAACGATACTAACAGCGCAGCCACTTTGATTTCGGTAATTTGATTCAATTCTTGGAAACTTGTATGGGATTATTATTATTATTTTTTTTTCATTTTCTGCTCGGCGTCAGCATTGCCGTGGTCGTTTTTGTAACTGTGTCCTGGAAAATCGCAGGTGGATAGCGCGAATAAGCGTGGGAGTCTGCTAGAGGTGGTTCAGGTTCTTACAGATATGAATCTCATCATTCGTCGAGCTTACATTTCTTCCGATGGGGAATGGTTCATGGATGGTTAGTTTCTTCTTGCTTTCAATTTCATGAAAATATGTAAATAGCATTCAGCCATTTAGGATTTGTGATTGTATTCTTTGTTTATCTTGCTTCTCTGTGTTTTTTTTTTTGCCTAGTTTTCCATGTTACGGATCAAAATGGGGATAAGCTTCTTGAAGATGATGTGGCTGAGCGCATTCAACAGGTAGATCTGCAAAACTATTCTGAATTGCTCCTCTTAAACCATAATTGTTTTGACTTTCGTTGCGAAACCAATATGCTTGTGTGTTTGTCGGTGGATCCCAGTCCCGAAATTGGCTGTGGAATTGGGAATAAAGCTAATGGGTGCTTCTTTTCTGATAGCAGTATCTTATTCATGGTTCGCATAAGTTTCTCTAGTCTTCAATTTCAATTCCACCTTGGGCTTCTGTTTGTTTGACTTTATAATTTCGACCGATTATAGAAGAAAGAAAGAAAGAACAGAACCGATTAATTAATTGCTTGACCTGTGTGCTGTGTTAAATTGTATCATTATCTTTTTTTCTCTGGTCAACATGAAATCAACAATTACATTGAAAAGGAAAAGCAGAACCAGTAGTTTGTTTCCGAAACTATAGTCTGCACTCTTGCTCTTGCTTCATTCTGTGTGAATTATTACTCAACCTAAAGTCATATTGATATAATACTTTTGGCAAATTATAGTCACTTGGTCCAAGAGGCCATAGTTTCCGGTCGTTGAGAAGGTCAGTTGGTGTGCAAGCTGCAGCAGAACATACAACGATTGAATTGAGTGGACGAGACAGGCCAGGATTGCTTTCAGAGGTTTTTGCTGTTCTTGCAGACTTGAAATGCAATGTGGTAGCAGCAGAAGTATGGACCCACAACTCAAGAATGGCGTCGGTTGTTTACATCACTGACGAGGAAACCGGGTTGTCCATCGACAACGCGGATCGCCTAGCTAAGATCAAACAGCTTCTGCTGTATGTGCTGAAAGGAGACAGAGACAAGAGGAGTGCCAACACTGCTGTTTCTGTTGGTTCTACTCATAAGGAAAGGAGGCTGCATCAAATGATGTATGCTGATCGTGACTATGACATAAAAGATGAGGATTGTGGGTCAAATACAACTAGTGACAGGACCAAACTCCTCGTGACAGTCGATGATTGTGTAGATAAGAGGTACACTGTTGTCAATTTGAGGTGTCCCGACCGACCAAAGCTAATTTTTGATACAGTGTGCACACTCACCGACATGCAATATGTGGTTTACCATGGAACTGTGATTGCTGAAGGACCAGAGGCTTATCAGGTTTGCTCTTGCTTTTCCAGGAGCTTAAGTTCTATGATTGCCATTCCCATATGACTGACTTAAATCTGTATTTTCAGGAATATTATATCAGGCATATGGATGGATGTCCTATTAGTTCTGAAGGAGAGAGGCAAAGGGTGATCCACTGCTTGGAAGCTGCCATAAGGAGGCGGAATTCTGAGGTAATTTCTTTCCTTATAGACATGAAAAGGCAAAAAGGAATGTGTTTTTGACATATTTTTTCCTCTGACATTCATGAGATGCAATAATAGTATTGATAATTGACTAATTGATACAGGGGATAAGACTAGAACTTTGTGGGGAAGACAGGTTTGGGCTTCTATCAGACGTGACTCGCATATTTAGAGAGAACGGTCTTTCGGTGAGTCGAGCTGAAGTCACAACAAGGGGCAACCAAGCCATCAATGTATTTTATGTGACAGATGCATCAGGAAATGCTGTTAGGAGTGAAACCATAGAGGCAGTTCGAAACGAGATTGGGCTAACCATACTGCGCGTGAAAGATGAAGTGTACTCAAGATCTCCTTCTTCCCAGGAGAGTGGGAGATTCTCTTTGGGTAGTCTCTTTCGATCAAGCTCTGAGAAATTCCTTTACAACTTGGGTCTCATAAAGTCTTATTCTTGAATCTTTACTGCAGTTCCTTGACATTTGGTGTTGTAAATTTTAGACTAGTTTGGTCTAATGTCTAATAGTATATTCTATATTGATTTGGAAATTGGAACTTGTACTCTCAGCGCTAGGCTTTGTGTTAGGTAGTAGATGTTGTGTCAGAATATACGTTTTAGTCAGATATGTCAGACTGTATAGTTTGCTCACCGCTCGTTAGGCTTGTTGTTTTTTTTGTATATATGTAATATTCTTTGTGTTGTCTTATCTTGTTTTGTTCTATTGCCTCCTTCTAGCTCCAAATCATTGCCAATAAATATGAGGGGCACTATTCTACTCCTAGCTAGCTGCACCAAATCACACAAATATTGATTATTCTGGTTGAGTTTAATAGGAGAGGGTTGTATATATTTTACCACATAGTTCTACTACTCACCATAGTACTTACATTTAGTGCTTGATAATATCTAAAAAAAAAATTACTTGAATCGAAAATAGTCAAATACTTATATCTATGTAGTATATATAATCATAGAAGTATTCCTAGTCATACAACCACTTTTAGTGAGAGGAAAATAGAAATGTGAAATCAAATGCTGTTGTGGGGAAGCACGCAATCATGAGCTGACAGAAACAAGGTGATTTTGCTGGTTGGTGGTTTCTATTTATTAATGGCTTCTGCACTATTCTTTTTTGGTAATGCCGTGGAGATATTGAGTTCTCATCCTCATCCATTTCTGTTTTTCTCTTTAAATTTATAGAGTTTTCATTATTTTTAATTGAAGAAATGTCATATGAGAGAGAAAGGTTGAGCTCTCAGAGGTATAAGACTGCACTATTCATATGCTTTCTCTTTCTTTCTTTTTTTTTTTAAAAAAATATTTATTATGCATTCTTCATCTTTAAATTTGGGTGAATTCCTTAAATATCATGAAAATATTATTTTGTTTAATTACTCTTTTTATTTTAAGCTAATAAAAATTGAAAGTAAAGGCAACCATATTACACTAGAGTAGCAGTCTTAAAGTAAGAGTACGTAAGACTCTCTTATAGAGAATTAGAGTTACTGAAATTAAGCTTTAGTTTTCTATGACTATATTATTTTAAAATGCATATAAAATATTTTTAAATAATAATATACAAATACTGATGCATAATTTATTATAATATTAAACTAAATTGTTGAGATACTTGAGAATAGTAAGCATGCGATGTAATTTTGGTCTTGAAGAAAGAGAAATTTAGGATAATGAAAATATAAAATGATGTGGGTTTAAAAAAAGGAAAAAAAAAAAAGAATGACTGAACGAGGAGGGGGAAGTAGGTAAATGAAATGAAGGAGAAAATCTTTGTCGGGCGAAGGATTGGAAGGGAATGATATGATGCGATATGAATATATATATATATATATGATGATGATGATGATGGGACCTATAAATCATTCTGTAATACATTCTCAAATCTCAATAGTGAATATTCATGAATCTCCATCCTCTCTGCTACTACGTACTTTCTTTACACGTGTCATATTTTCACTCCATTATAATATACACCCCTCTAAATTTTCTATCTTTATTGGTTAAAATACTAAAATGTTCTTTTTTCTAAAGAAAAATATCGGATTGAGTTTCCTATGAGGAAATTCATAAATTTATTAATATTAAAATTGATCCCTGTCTATCTAAACATACATGAGCATATAAAGCCCAATAAGTGGGTTGTTCTATGGGAGATATGAGCCACAAAATCTTGGTTCAATTATGAGTGCCCACCTACCAATTTGGTGAGTATCAATTCTATTTCAATATGATCACACCTTCCAATGATGATGTGTGGTAGGAGAAGAATCTTCTTTTAAGAATGTCATCAACATTATTAAACTGCAATTATAACTTTACATTTTGCATCCAATTTTGATATCAAGAGCTAGATACCAAAATACTTTCTTAGATAATGTTATGGGGATATCTATTGTTTAAAGAATGGATTCTTTATAGTCAATCTTTCTCTTTATTAATCATTCTTAAAATATATTTTATATTAATTTATTTTATTATTTTTTGATTTGATGAGGAGAGAGATAGATTATAAAATTATTGTTTGAGCAATAGCGTTTTCTCTTTATAACATTTCTCATATTTCAATACTGTGATCTCTTAATTTGCCTTTTATATATATATATGAATAAATATGATGATAAAAAAAAGAAAATAGACAAGTTCTTTTGTTTTTAGTCCAAAGAACTAGATAGATTCAACAAAGTAGAGTGTTGAAGTATATTCTATCTTTCTATATCAAAACTCTTTCATATTTTCTTTAAATAATATCTAAAAAATTACATTAAAGGGTTTTTTTTCTCATTAAAAAAAATATGGTTAGGGTTGGTGAGATTGACACAAAGATAATTCAAATTAAAGACCAACAAAATAAAATTTCCTCCTCTTATAGAGGATTATGAAATTCTATTGTTATTGATTGTACAGCTATCAGTAAATTGATCTTTTGTAGTATAAATACATTGTGGTTTTAAGGACCAAAAAAAACATGAGTTAAAGACAGATGTTAGTGGGATTCACTTGCTATAAATTGCACTGCATTTGCTTATTCAGGTCTTAGTTGTCGTGATGGAAAGACCATTCACATCTCTTTTTAAGATATTCATGACCTCATCTCACATATATGTGCAGATTGAATTTTTGATTCAGAACCGAAATAGTAGTCATTGAATGTAAGTTTTCGGGAAGAAGAAACAAGTAAGCTAAGACCAATAATTAATCTGAGTGACTACAGTCACATGTGTTACAATAATTAGACACGCATGCACATATGTAGGTATATAAGTTACAAAGACTGTTCTCAATTAATTGCCTGTTATATTGAAGGATATATAATATTTAACATCTTTGAGTTATTGTTATTCAATCTCTTTTTTTATGTCTTCCTCATCGATCTTATATAGTCAGGCATGAAATCACCTTGAACGTGATTCTTCATCAAAATCTAGGCAGTGGCTTATGGCTCAACAAACAAGGTCAAATTAGACTTCGAAAGTGGGCTGTTCGTTTCATAGGCAAACAAGAGTCCGCCACATCTCTTTCTCATTTCAAGTCCGATTGCGAGAGTTTGGAGTTGCGAGTTACATTTGACGAGACATTTTTTCTACCAAGTTGGAATAGTTAGCAAATAAGGCCAATTCATATCCAGAAATGATTTTCCATAATTTCATAATCACTTTTGAACCTGATTTGACATCATTTGCTAATGATCTCAAATGGATAGAAAAAGAACTCGTAAAAAATAAAACATAGCTCTGAACTCGTCACAATCAAATTTGAAATGAAAGAGATATGATCAACTTGGTTTTTTTTTTCTATGAAATAAGCGATCCATTTTTTAAGCCTAATTTGATCTTGTTTGCTGAAGGCTCCAACTGGACAAAGAAATGACTCGTCAATAATAACCTGTGACTTTGAACTCGTCACAATCTAATTTAAAATAAGAGAGATATGATCATATTCATTCGTTTGGGCCATGAAGTTAAACTTTTTAAAAAGATATAAGACCATAATCGCTAGAAAAAAAATTAAAGGACTAGATTATAACTTACTCCAAATATAAAGGACCAAAATTACACTTTAACCTTTACATTTCTATTGGTTAAATGTAAAAAAGAGATCATTAGAATTGAATTTAGTACATAATATTAATATTTCACAATATAATTAACTTAAATTTAAATATTCATTAAAATAAGTATTTAAATTTAAATAATTAATAATATCTCAAATAACATTACTGCCATCAAAATATAAAAAAAAAAATGGGAATTCTTTCAACAATGAAAAAGTTTAATGAATTAATTTTGGTGAAAATAATAAAATAAGTCGCGCTGAAAATTCGACGACTTATCATAGCAGCTAAAGCCCACATGGCGGTGAAGCTGATGAGTGTGTTATCAGGTACAGGAACGAACCTCGCTTACCATTTTGGTAGTGGTTCCTCGTGTTGGAAGAAACCCTCTTTGAGAGTTTGTGCAGCGAAAATGGCGATTGCTGAATCAGAAAGTGGAACCTCCTTACGCTCCAAAATCATCGATTCCCATCTTCATGTTTGGGCTTCTCCTCAAGAGGTAACACACTATTACTTCACAATTCATTCAATTCGTCTCTTGAAATTGAAGATTAAGCTCAAGGTTTTATTATCTTTTTGTTTACGGCCTTGAAAGCTTTTTATTTCAAGATAAAAGTACGTACGGTCGTTTAATCAATTCATTCAAGAGGTAACACACTATTACTTCACAATTCACTCTCTCTTCTCTCTTTCTCTTTTTCTTTTTTGTTTTGTTTTAATTTTAATCAATTTTATTGAAAAGCGTGTCAAAATAGAGTGAAAATTCCATTAGCTTAAGCTATGGTGTTTTCTCCCGCATTACTCTTTCTAAGAAAATGTCACTCATAGGCTTTTGTCTGTTCTTTATTTTCCCTCTTTTTTATGAAGGCTGCGGATAAGTTCCCTTACTTTCCTGGTCAAGAGCCCTCTTTACCTGGACATGTCGATTTTTTGCTTCAGGTATGACCAACGAATTGTTAGTATTGTCTCTGCATTTGTATTTTTTTTTTTAAATATTTCATTCTAATCGTCATCCGTTTGAATGAACTGTGTTGAACGTTAAACTGATGGGATTTTCTGTCACGTAAAATGCGTTTCAATTTCTTTGATCGTTGTACTATATCCTCACTGCAACTATGTCTGGTAAAATTGCTTTGTGACTTTCATATGTCGGGGTGTTCTTTTCCTTACTACTATCCCTCTTTAGTTAATTGAGCTTCTTTTCTGCTTCTGCCCTGAAATGGAACTATCCACCGTGTTTAGGAAGGATCAAACTTCTAATAATCAGTCTTAGCATGGAATTCAGCTCTAGTACCCTTGTTTGAGTACTGTTTTTGACTTTCAAAATTTTGTATGATCATCAAACATTTTGTAAGAATTTTTGTTTGTCGCTGCATGACTTCATTTAGGTAGTAAATCGTTTGCAAATTATTCAGAGAACATTTGAAAGAATCAACTACATATGGCTCCTATCATGCTTTTATATGATCAAGAATGTTTGGATAAAGTTCTTGTTAACATTCACTCTTTCCAGTGCATGGAGGAAGCCGGGGTAGATGGTGCACTCATTGTGCAGCCAATTAATCACAAGTTTGATCATAGTTTAGTCACGAGGTATTTTCAATTTATTTCTTGTTTGATCTAAGAAAAGAAATGCTTTTACTGTTTTTAGGCAATTCTGATATTACAAATGGTGTGGATCGAATATTTCATATCTAGCAGTCATATGATCCTGGTGACCTACCCATCTAGAACCTTACACTCTGGAATCACAGGTTACTCAGTTACTGACTGATTAAACTGAAATTCAAACACGTAAAAGAAGAGGAAAAGAGAGAGATGCTGAGATGGACACTGTCAGAGGGAATGAGAAGAAAGGCATAACCAACTCTAACTATTGGTGGGATGTCAGGTGGTTTGTTTGCTGGATGGGTATTTATATGTAGGTTTTAGAGTGAGAAAAGGCTGGGAAAATGTCAGGTTTAGAGTGGGATAGTTTTGGCCTCTTGAAAGCCAGGTTATCTTGTGTTTTCTTTATCTTCTGTTTACTGTTAAGTATGTTTTCCTGTGTCAGACCTATGCTATGTTTATATGCTGAATAATACAATATATCAGAGGTTACTTACACTGACTGATTGATTTGAAATGAAAATGATATGGAGCAACTGTAAATTAGAGAAAGAAGAGACTAGGGTAGAGAGAAAAATATCGGGGATGAGTTTCTGAAAATTCAATTACTCTAATCTAGATTGGATATTCAATTAATATAGAATCTTTACATGGAAATGCAAAAATAGCTTTATTTTGACTCGAACAATTTAAGAACTGATCTCCACAATTTTAGAAAGAAATAAAGGGATCTTAAACTAGGCAAAATTGCACCAACCTTGTATTTCCTAAGAGTCCTAATAATGGAGAAATCAGATATGAAAATTTTATGTATTCCTTCACTAATGTGATTGTTTCATGACTGACTAAATGAAGTTTTGTGTAATTTGCAAATATAGGTGAGAGGTTCATATAATTCTGTCTAATTTTAATTGTGCTCAGTGATCAATTTTAGATTTGTCTATCTGGATCACTTCAATGATTGAAAGACTTCATAAATGCGTTATTGAAAATCTTATATTATTATCAAAACCATAGTTAACTCAAGGTGCATGTTTGAATCTGTTTTCCTTTTCTTTTTCAACTAGCTGATTAGAGAATTAATAAGACATGATGACAGACCAATGCTTAGATGGGATGACTAATTTCTGGGCTTTGACAACCACTATGTTCAGGTCCAAGCAGTGTTTCTGCTTTACGAGAAATGGACAATATATTGGAGTGCATGTTTCAACGAATTAAATCCTTCTTAGATTATGGGGACATATGGTGAACTCTGAAAACATGGATGGCATTGAGGGTGGATTGGAACTTTTCAAAATTTGTAGCTTTTTCACCAATAAAAGACACTATGAACCAGCATCAAAAAAGTGCTGGAAGTAAATATATTTTGACATATTGGATATACTATAATGCAGATATGGAAGATGAATGCTAATGAAAGAAGTCATGATTTTTTGAGTAGTAATTCTTTAAACTAAAATTCTTAACTGTTAGAAGTCCCTCCTTATGGATCTCCAAATAAATGTAATGAATGAACTCTATTTTAATTCTTAATTTGTAAATTTTTGAAATATTGTTCTTGATCTATGCCCTCTACTGTCTATTCCAAAATTGCTTAATGGAAGGAGTGTATCTATTTTTTCTGTTATGTGTGCGTTTGACTGCTTACTGCTTAGTAAGCAGCCTTCATGGTTAGTAAAGCAATTATATTTTGTGTTTTCTGGGGACTGACATAAACAGATTGTACAGGTACGTAACAGTCAATTATGAGATGTATAGCTTAAATGCGTTATTTGTATGTTTTGAGCTGTACATCACAAATCAGTAGTTTTTTAACGATGTCAACTGGATAGTCATCTTTAGACATTTTTCATGTAATGTTTATCGAAGTTTTTATAACAAGCGTCACACACTCCTCATACCAACTATTTTCATTGGACAGTGTCCTGAAGAAATACCCAACCAAATTTGTCGGTTGTTGCCTTGCTAATCCAGCTGATGATGGAAGTGGGATTAAGCAGTTTGAACACCTTGTTTTGCAGGTCCAAGGGACAAATACTTTTTATTGGATAAGTGATTATGTTTGAGAGAAACTGATGAAGTTTTAGTTTCATTGCTAGGATGGTTATCGTGCTGTAAGATTTAACCCTTATCTGTGGCCATCTGGAGAAAAGGTACTCTCTACTATCTCCCCCTTTCTTTCTCTGCAGATGTTTATACTCAGAGTTTAGGCAGGAGTGCATACTTCAGCTCTTCTCTCTTTGCATATGCTTCCTCTCACTTTGATGTGTCAAGAAGGTCTTATTTGTCACTTAGACATTGTATGGAATTGGAATGAGAAGAAAGTCTATCTTTTTCTGTTAGATGTGTTGAATACCGGTGGTGATTGTCTCCACTAGCCAGAATTATTTTGAGCAATCTTGTTTTATTTGGAGGTTTTCTTGTAGTATAGGCTTATCTGTCCTGCTGCAAAATCAGAACTTTCTTTCAATGATCCTTGTACCACGTTTAATGTCAATGCAGATGACAAATGAAAGTGGAAAGGCTCTTTTCTCAAAAGCGGGTGAACTTAAAGTACCAGTGGGCTTCATGTGTATGAAGGTGTTCTGTAATTTCCATAACTTACAAATGCAGATGTCTTTGTATTTTATAGATAGATTATATTTGAACAACATTTCTACCTGTGGATGATTGCATGGCTACTTTTTATACATTTGTTGGAACATTTTCTTTTATCTATTAAAATGACATGTTTCAAACCGTATGCATTGATGAGTAGGATTCTTTCAGGGGCTTGATTTGCATATTTCAGAAATCGAGCAACTGTGCACAGAATTTCCATCAACAATCGTATTGCTTGATCACTTGGCCTTCTGCAAACCACCAACGTGAGCTACCCTATAATTATTCTGTTATTAAGGCCTAGAAATCTTCTCTTATTTGCATGGTATGTTCCAGAAATGATGAGGAAGGTCTCGTTTTCTCCCGGCTGTTGAATCTATCAAGATTCCCACAAGTAAGTGTCTGGTTGTTTTCGTTTCGAAGCTATGTGGAGTTCTGTCTGAGAATCTAGGTTGCACATCTGTAACATTGCTGATGTATATTTGAATGAGCAAAATGTTAGTGAAATCTGCATAAGATTCCTTAAATCCTAGCAATGATGTGATATTTGGTTAAAACTTTGATAGGTATACGTGAAATTCAGTGCACTTTTCAGAGTGTCAAGAATGCAATTTCCATATCTGGATCTGTGTCCTCTCTTGTCCCAAGTCATCTCCAGCTTTGGAGCTAATCGTGTTATGTGGGGCAGGTAATTTCCTCAAACTCAGATTTTGTACTGATATTTTGGGCAGAAACCAGGAAGAATGCGGAATCTTACCCTAAATTTAATTATATATTATTGCAGTGATTTCCCCTTTGTTGTTCCTGAATGTGGTTACAAGGGAGCAAAAGAAGCGGTGCAACTCATTGCCAAACAGAATCCCTTATCTTCTTCTGATTTAGATTGGATCATGGGTGGAACTGCATCACAACTCTTCCAATTCCACTCGACATCTTAAGCAAAGACTACGCATCCTATGCAAATACTAATCCTTTTTGACCTCTCGTATCATGGTCATGTTGCCCTCAAGTTTACCCCATTTAGAGGCTGATTAAATCTCATCTATATATATTGTCATCTTTGCTCATGGCAAGCGTCTGTTTTTATTTACTTGCTTTTGATCTGGATCGACATTGTAAGAAAAGAGACTCCATAACTATTTCTAAAGGGTACAAAGTAATTTGAGTTTACAAGCCAGATTTTCAACACTAAGCTACTGGAAACATAAATTTGATGAAAACAACAGATTGCAAAACATGCATTCAAGCCATAAGGCTCAATTTTTCTTATCGCATTTCTTGTTCCCCGAACATTTATTATCCAAACCATCAGCAGCAACGAAATTCCTCCTCTTCTTCTTCCTCAACTTGTCACAAGCATATGCTTTCTCCAGCTGCTCAACCCTGTGTGACAGAGAGCTCAGAAGACTCGTTTGCTTGTCGTTCCTCTCAAACAGTTGTGCCATCAGCCCCATCATCTTCTCATTGTCCTCCATCATCTTCTTCAACAGCTCCCTGCTCCCACTTTCTTCATCACCCCTTTCTGTCAACTTCTCGTGTTTCTGCGATGAATCAACTTCCTCATCTTCTTCCATTAAACCTCGTGTTTCTCCATCATCTGCAGCCGAGGATGTCCCTGATTGCTCGCTGGAGTTACTCATTCCGAAGAAGAAATAGAAATCCTCCGCCACCGTTACCCTCTTCTCCTCATTTTCGACACTTGGATTTTGGCATGCAACGTCAGGAAAAAGTACAGAAGCAGGAGTCGTCTCTACATGCTCATTCGACTCCGGAGGATTGGCTAAAGGATCACATTCATCCGTGATTCCGGCGTCAACATATTCAGCGTGAGTAATTTCGTATGCTTCATCAACAGCCAATGCCGAGCTCTGCGTCTGCGACACGTCATCGGCATCTTCCTCCTCAACCTCCACATCCCGTTGATCTTGAGTTTGATCATCAGGATCGGAAACAATTCGATCCAGCTTCTCCTGCAACGCGATGGCCCTTTTGATCACAGACTTCCTGCAAGACCTAACCCCGAAATCGACGGTGGTAACCGAATCCAACCTGAGAAGCAAATTCATCAGAGTCTCGCTGAGCCTCAAACTCTCCTTGACGTCTCTCTTAATTGAATCAACGGCGTCCGGTTCCGAAAGCCTCGTCTCGATTTCGCGAACCTCGCTCCGTACGGCAGCGATCTTCTTCATGTTCTTCCTCACCAGAAACCCTCTCAGCGCCTTCTGGATCTTGATGGCGGAGTCGGATCTGGTGCGTTCGGACCCAACGAAATGGACTGGAATCGAAACAACCTTAGGTTTTGGCGATGGCGCCTTCGTCTTGAAGGTTGGTTGCGAGTAGTTTCTAAAAAACGGAGAAGTCATAGTGTTGCAAAGCTACGAACAGCAACGAAGACGATGATTGAATTGATGTGATGTGATTGCAAGAGGAAGAAGGAGAAGAGATTGTATTTAAAGAAGGGGAGATGAAGGAATGTTCGAGAAGGTTGAAGCGAGAGAGGAAGAAGATATTTTGTGATCCCGGTTTCTAGTTATAGTTTCTAGATAACTGTCGATCCTTCTCAAATCTCTCCCTTTTGCCGCGGAATTCAACTCCGTATTTCGAAAACTCAAAACCCAAACCCTCTCTCTCTCTCTCTCTCTCTCTCTCTCTCTCTCTCTCATAATACGTCCAGCTGTGTCCACGTCATCATGTTGGATCCAAATTGGAGTTAATGCACTTTAATCGTACACGTGCTATGCTGAGTCAGCACGCATGAGGGTCTGGATTCTGATTTCTAGTTTCTCAATCATTTTTTTTTCCTGAGTAAATTACACTTATACTCCCATTCTATAGACTGATTTTATTTTAGTATCTTATTTTTTCAAAAGTGACACTTTGGTACTATATTCTCTGCACCATTAACATTTTGATATCTTGTTCTTTCAAAAGTGACATTTTCGTACCATGTTCTTTGTTCGTTAAAACTTTGGTACCATGTTCTATGAATTGATTTCACTTTGGTACCCTGTTATTTCACTATTTGTTACTATGTTTTATCTTTTTTTAGGATACCAAAATGTCATTTTTGAGAAAATATGGTACTAAAATGTTAACGATGTAAAGAACATGATACCAAAGTGTCACTTTTGAAACAACATGGTACTAAAGTAAATATAATTTACTCTTTTTTATCGCTTTTGTATTATTGCTTTCTTTTTTATTATTATTATTTTTAGAACTTTCGGTTTTTCTTTTACTACAGTTAGCACTTTCTGTTTTAATCAAGCTATAACCTACCCAGGATTTATTACCGGCAGATTTTATATGTCTTTCAAGTTTCAATGGAATGTCGATAACAACATACTGTGTTTACTTTTCCGTTTTCAGAAAGAAATTTGCTTTTGTTAATATTTTAAGAAAAAAAAATCTCCGATTGCAAAAGAAAAAGAATAAAATATTAACAAAAGTGACTTTGGCGTTCAACGTGATCTTATGTGAGGCTTTGATATGCAATTTCAATTCTTGACAGATTTCTCCTTTCCAAGCTAGTCTGGACAATAGAAATCCACGTTTTTAGAACCTCAGAAATTGAATTACTAGAGCTGTTAATGTATTTATAGTTAGATATTATAAACATGATTGATCACGTGTAAATAACATGTAACTCTTGTTGGCCAACAAAAAAACATGTAACTCTTGTAATTATAGTTAGATATTATAAACGTGATTGATCACGTGTAAGCCAATCTTTTTCTCTTTATCTACAAACTGAGTTACTACTTATAAGAACTAGGTCAATAAATTGGAGAAGAGAATCAATCTATCTATATAAAAAATCATTATGAATAATCAATATACTAAATTAATCACTAGAGTATTAGTTTACATCTTCATAATTAAATTTTATTTTTTTTAAAAAATAAAATATCAATTAATTAAGTTCTAAATAAACTTCGAAAACAGCACAAGGTTGACAAGAATGCAACACCTGATGGTGCTTGGAATTCAACAAATACAGACATTACGATGAGAAGGAATAGTGTATGTGATGAAATATTTTATCATAGGAAGCAATAAGAATAATACTTGTTTTCCATGGATTTTCATTTCCCTCAGCATAAAATAACATGAAGCCTCACCAACCACATAGACTATGAATATGAACAAGATAACTTGGAGATGGGCACAGAGTCATAGCATCTGACAGTTAGATGCCTCAGACAATTTCAGAAGTGTTTGTTTAAAACATTACATTCATATGACATTATGCTTATTGCAGACAATTCTTTCAAGTTACGAATTGCAATAATCAAATGATGTTCATTCTACTCTGTAATCTTATGCCCGCCCTCTTTAGAAGTTCAGCAGAAGCTTGCTTTGCCTTCGAAACAACTTCTTCCTGTCATGTACAAAGTAAGCCAATCTTAGGGGGCGCTTTAAAAAACAAAAAGTTATAGGAACAAAATATTTTCACATTTTTTAAGATTTATATCCCCCCTATTCCCATGACATGAAAATACTTTAAGACCAACTAATCAAATCATGGGTTAGTTTATGATACAACTTGTTGCATCCGTACAATTTGTGATGTGATCTCCTAAACAGTTTTGATTAGTTTAAAAAGTTAACTTTTTTTTTTTTATTTCTCAGCATTAAATTATTTAAAAAAGTGGAGACTATATTATGCCACCTCACAATTGTATAAAATTGCATGCATACTCCAAGTTGTATAGTAGAATTTCCCTCAAATCACCCTCTAATCTTTGAAATCTAACCATATCTTATCTTCCCTGCAGGGCAGCAAAGCTCACAGCCATCATATATAGTTCTTCCACCAAATGCAATAGTATAATATTCTTGAGAATATCATAGAATACTTCAAGAAATACTTTACGTAAACCAAACAAATTTATTACTATTATTGAGAATAACATCTCCATGATTTCTAAGAATGATCTACCCGTGTACTAATTGCTAGAGTCACAAAGAAAACAGGAATGCTGTAGCCTAGCTGTTAGTAATAATATAGAGACAAGGTCCAAAAAAAAAACAATTCCTGAAATGTGAGCATCAGTCCCTTCATAATCAAGATGTCACAGTTTTGTAAGCTTCTGGACATCCCTTATAGCTAAAGAACTTTGTCGTTTCTCAACCTTTCCTTATCAATCAACTCTATTCAACACACAATACTAAAGACACAGAGAGATACCTCATCCACAGTCTGAATTTTCTTGTCCTTCATTATCCATACTCCATTGCACATGACAGAAACCACGTTTTCTGTTCGCATGCAATAAACGAGGCTGGAAATGCTACACACCAGTCGAACAGTTATATATTTATCAAATCAGAAATTTAATGGACCGCAAAATGGGAAGTACAATTTATGCAGCCAACAAAAACTGTAAGTAGATAAACAACTTCCGCTACACTGCCACATAACTAATTTAGTGCATAAGAAAACTGTTAGCATTCCAGGGTCTTCCCCTAAGCCTTTCTTGACTTATTCTAGGAAAGGAAAGGCTATTAATAATAATCAGTATTTTATTTTATAATTATTATATTTGTATTTCTGAATATGAATATGTATTGTTATGTTATTTGGTAGTTATTAGGAAAGACTTATATATGGTGTATTGAATGATTGGAATGTGACGTCAAGTATTATTCAGAAAAAGAGAGAGAAAGAGAATCGAATAAAGTGAGAAGACAGTTTTTGAATCTGAATTATGTCATTAACATCCCACCATTACAATCCTAACACACATATTTATAACTACCATAATGTAACTGCCTATATAATTATAATTACAATTAATAAATAATAGTAACCAATCTTCCTAATAATAATAACCACCCATTTTTTTTAAAAAACATCAAAAGCCAAATTATATTATAGAAAAGCCAAACGGCACTTACAATCGTTCAGATAACACAAATCTAATAATACATGGAGCAGAATCTGTAAATAGTGTTGAACTAAGGAAACAAATAAAAGCGCAACTGATCCTATATGGAAAGTATCCTCAGGATGAAACGTATCACCGTTCTTGGTGTTGTCAACATAACATTTACAATTATACTCCCTACATATCAGAAAAGTAGTTTTCTTCCAGAACGAAGACGTCGTAAACTTCTCCATAAATTTGACGATAGATGGAAAGCTTTTCAGCATAGATGCTCAGATCCGAGTCGATCTAGGATTAGAATAATTCTTTCATAAAGAAAGAGTAAAATCAGAAATAGATCTGGAGAAAACCACCACCAACGTTGGGGGACTGATATGATTTATTGAAATGAAACAGCAAAACAAAATAAATTATAAGGGAGGAATTGTATTTCTAATTACAACTCCTCCCCTAAAATTGAATCTGGGAAAGAAAAAGATGAATGAGAGAAGAAGAAATGCAGAGAAACGGTTTGGGAGCGGAGCGACAATAACCACCCTTTGTAGATTGGCCAAAAAAAAAACTAACCGCCCCTTATATAATTAATTATTAATAATAGCATAACCTAGGATTGTAACATAATCCCCTCCTTCTAAACAAGCCTTGTCCTCAAGGCTAAATGGAACGAGATGAACAACCGAATACACCATAATTAACAACATTGTTCACCTATAGCCTATTACATTTTTTTTAAAATAAATCTGAGACCAAAGTAAAGATGGGGCCTAATAAGTAAATAATAAGCCTATTAAATAATTCATTGACATTAGACACCAGTGGCCCAGGTGCGTGGAAACCATCATCTTTTTCAAACGCCACCATCAACACAAGCGACGGAGCCCAGTGGTGAACCTTCCATTGCAACGGAAACCGAGAGAGAGTCAGAGACCTTTGTCTCGCTGAATCTGTCTGTCCTGGGTAGTGGACCAAGTCTGGGAAGATGGAGAGTAACTAGTCGACCATGTCTGTGTTGAAGGATTGGGACGATGGAGTCAGAAAATGGAGGTTGTGGTAGGCATTTTCAAAGATAGAAGGGGAGAGAGACTCAAGAGGGAGAGTCTCCATTCTTGATAGGGAGAGGGAGTCGGATAAAGAGAGAGAGAGAGAAAAGTGCAGTGGAACGAGAGCGTGCCATGACTCCGATACCAAAATGATAGAACCTAGGAGTAAAGGAGGGAGCTATGAAGCATGGACACCGACACGGACACGACACGGACACAGCGACACGTCAAACTCTCAAAATTACGCGACACGACACGGTATATATTTATATATATAAATAATTAAATATTCATAATTTTTAATGAAAAAATTAAAAATTACAATTTTTATTCATAATATATGCCATATCTATTATTATTTTCTCTTGCCTATCATGTTAAAGTTACAAAAAATTGATTTATATTCTAAAATTTATAGATATGTGTCGTGTCGGTGTCTTACGAGTGTCGGACACTGACACGTGTCTGACACGGCGACACGCCTTCAAAATGAAGTGTCCATGCTTCCTAGGGAGGGAGATATAATCAAGAAGGAGGATCTCCATTCTTGAGAGGGAGAGAGAGAGGGAGAGAAAGTCGAATAGACAGAAGACAGTTTTCTAAATAATACTTGACATCCCCTTCTAATCATCGAATACAACATATATAAGTCTTTCCTAATAACTACAACATAACTTAACAATACATATTCAGAAATGCAAATATAATAATTATAAAATAAAATACTAATTATTATTAATAGTCTTTCCTCTCCTAAAATAAGCCAAAAAAGGCTTAGAGGAAGACCCTGTAACGCTAACATTACGCCCCTTCAAAAACAGCCTTGTCCTCAAGACGAAATGAAGGAAACTGAGCAACAACCAAATCATACTCTTCACAACTTGCTTCTTCTGAAGGTCTATCTTGCCATTCAATTAGAATTTCCAGCATTGAATTAGAATCACCCACCCAACGATGAGATAACACTTTTGATGGGAAAACCCGAAATTCATAATCAGCCGAAATTGGAAGAGGTGAAAGAGATTAAGGCAGTGGACCAGTAGCTTTCTTCAACAATGAAACATGAGAAACTGGATGTATTCGAGCAGACTCTGGAAGTTCAAATTCATAAGCCACCTTACCAATGCGTCTCTTGACCCGATAAGGTCCAAAATATTGTGGTGATAACTTCTGGAACTTTTTCTGGGTTAGAGAGCATTGTTTGAATGGCTGCAATTTAAGAAAAACAAAATCTCCTAGCTGAAACTCCAATTCCCTATGTGTTGAATCTGCTTGTGCTTTCAATCTGTCTTGAGCACACTGAAGATTAGCCTGAATCAACTTTAGATGTTCATCGCGCTGAATTCTTTATTATGCCAAATCTGAAATTTTAGTTTCACCAATAACAAAAGGCTGTAAAACTGGAGGGTCCCTTCCATAAAGCACTTTAAAAGGAGTAAAACCAGTAGCAGACTCGAAACTAGTGTTATAAGAATATTCAGCCCAACATAAGTATTTATACCAAGACTTTGGTTGTTCATGAGCAAAACATAACATAGTAACATACCATCCGTTTGAGGATGATATGTTGTACTCATTCTCAATTTGGTCTCATGAAATCTTAATAACTCTTGCCAAAAAGCACTTAAGAAAAGTGGATCCCGATCCGAAACAATGGAGTGTGGAAAATCATGTAAACGAATGATCTCTTGGCAAAACAAAACAATCACTGATTTAGTAGTAAAAGGATGAGATAATGCAATGCTCATATTTACCCAAACGATCCACCACAACCAAAATAGAAAACAAAACCTTGAGATTTAGCAAGTCCAACAATAAAATCCATAGAAATGTCTTCCCAAACATGATGTGGAATAGGAAGTGGCTGCAATAATCCCGCCGAAGACAAAGTTTGATACTTAATTCGTTGACAAATGTCACAATGTTGCATAAAGACCTTCACATCCTTCTTCATATTAGGCCAGTAAACTTGAATGTGCGATTTGGAATGATCAATCTACCCTTATAGAAGAGCTTGCCACTAACCAATGAAAAAGGAAAGAAATCTTAAGGATTGGTTGACAATTTCTCCAACAAGTCCTTAGTATAAGGATCATGTTGTAAGGCTTCATCAAATTCTAAGAAATCCAAGGGAACTAGTATCACCAAAGAGAGGAATTCAGCATGTTGAGGCAATCTAGAAAGTGCATCAGTTGCTGAATTTTCCTTTCCAGCCCTATACACAATAATAAAATCAAATGGAAAGAGCTTCATAATCAACCTTTATTGATCATCGGTAGTAATACGCTGCTCCCACAGATATTTCAGACTATAGTGATCAATTTTGACAATACAGTGTCTTCCAAACAAGTAATGTTGCCAATGCTTTATAGCAAGAACCAAAGCCAACAACTCCCTATCATAAGCAAACGTCAAACAATTAGAAAAGGAAAATCCTTTGCTAAAGAAAGTAATAGGATGATCATTTTGAACCAAAATAGCCCCGACTCCCGTCAAAGAAGCATTACATTCCACAACAATAGTTTCTGAAAAATTAGGTGATCTCAATAGGGAAGGGCCTTTTTTAACTCTTGAAAAGCACTCCGCTGTAATCCAAATAAAAGCATTCTTTTTAATCAAAGCTGTAAGAGGGCGAGCTAGTACACCATAATTCTTCACAAAACGGCGATAATACCCCAATAAACCCAAAAATCCACGCAGTTCCTTAACATTCAACGGGGCCGACCAATTCAAAACTTATGTCACTTTTTCATCATCTACAACAACCCCTTTGGAAGAAATTACATGCCCCAATTAAGAAACACTGGTTTGTCCAAAAGAACACTTCTTAAGATTAGCATATAAGGAGGCCGACTTTAAAATGTTCAACACAGTCCTCAACCGATCAACATATTCTACTTGTGAAGAACTATAAACCAGAATATCATCAAAGAACACCAAAACAAACTTCCTCAAAAATGGCCGAAAAAGATCATTCATAGTAGCTTGAAAAGTTGTCGGAGCATTAGTCAAACCAAAGGGCGTTACAATGAATTCGTAGTGGTCAGAATGACTACGGAAATCAATTTTTGGTATATCAGCAGGATTAATTCTAATCTGATGGTAGCCAGACCTGAAATCAATCTTAAAAAAATAACAAGCACCATGAAGTTCATCAAGTAACCATCAATGTTAGGAATTGGATACTTATCTGGAATAGTGAGCTTATTTAAACTCCTATAATTCACACATAATCTTCAAGACCCTTCTTTCTTCTTAACCAACAAAACCGGGCTTGCAAGTGGACTTGTACTGGCTTGAATAAATCCCAACTGAAGAATATTATCAATCTGCCTCTCAATTTCAGATTTCTATACATGAGGATATTTATAAGGACGAATGTTAGGAGGAAGTGCACCCGACTGTAAATTTATAGAGTGAAAATGTGTCCAAAAAGGTGGCAATTGAGTGGGTTCAGCAAAGACATCCTCAAATTCATGCATTAAATCTGTAAAAAAAGAAGGAGGTGGATGAGAATTTTCCTCCCCCAATAGAGTATATAGAACAACAATAGATGTTATTGTTGTAGGAACCCCTTGCAGCCTATAAGTCGTGTCATTCAACTTGAAGATGAGAAACATCTCATTCCAATTGGCCTGAACAGTATTCAAGGATGCTAGTCATTTAATCCCCAACACCAAATTAGCCCCTTTGAGTGAGAAAGGATAAAAATCTTCACAAATAGACAATCTTGGGAAAATAACCTCCACACTTCTACACAGTCTGTGACATTTAATCATATCTCCATTGCAAATTTGAACTCTAAAAGAAGAAATTTCAACACATGAAATTTTTAATTGAGTCATCAAATCAGAAGAAATGAAATTATGGGTGGAGCCACTATCCACCAAAATTAGAACTGCATTCCCAAAAACTATTCCCTTCTACAACTATGAAATTGAAGGGAACAATTTTTGGGAAATCAATTTTAATTTTGGTGGATAGTGGCTCCACCCATAATTTCATTTCTTCTGATTTGGTGACTCAATTAAAAATTCCATGTGTTGAAATTTCTTCTTTGGGAGTTCAAATTGACAATGGAGATATGATTAAATGTCACATATTGTGTAGAAGTGTGGAGGTTACTTTCCCAGGATTGTCTATTTGTGAAGATTTTTATCCTTTCTCACTCAAAGGGGCTGATTTGGTGTTGGGGATTAAATGGCTAGCATCCTTAAATACAGTTCAGGCCAATTGGAATAAGATGTTTCTCATCTTCAAGTTGAATGGCACGACTTATAGGCTGCAAGGGGTTCCTACAACAACATCCACTGCTGCTCTGCATACTCTATTGGGGGAGGAAAATTCTCATTCACCTCCTTCTTTTATTACAAATTTAATGCATGAATTTGAGGATGTCTTTACTGAACCCACTCAATTACCACCTTTTTAGACACATTTTCACTCTATAAATTTACAGTCGGGTGCACTTCCTTCTAACATTCGCCCCTATAGATATCCTCATGTCCAGAAATCTGAAATTGAGAGAAAAGATTGATAATCTTCTTCGGTTGGGATTTATTCAAGCCAGTACAAGTCCATTTGCAAGCCCGGTTTTGTTGGTTAAGAAGAAAGAAGGGTGTTGGAGATTATGTGTTGATTATAGGAGTTTAAATAAGCTCAATATTCCAAATAAGTATCCAATTTTTAACATTGATGAGTTATTTGATGAACTTCATGGTGCTTGTTATTTTTCTAAGATTGATTTGAGGTCTGGCTACCATCAAATTAGAATTAATCCTGCTAATATACCAAAAATTGCTTTCTGTACTCATTCTGGCCACTATGAATTCATTGTAACACCCTTTAGTTTGACTAATGCTCTGACAACTTTTCAAGCTGCTATGAATGATCTTTTTTGGCCATTTTTTAGGAAGTTTGTTTTGGTGTTTCATTGATGATATTCTGGTTTATAGTTCTTCACAAGCAGAACATGTTGATCATTTGAAGACTGTATTGAAAATTTTAAAGTCAGCCTCCTTTTATGTTAATCTTAAGAAGTGTTCTTTTGGACAATCCAGTGTTGCTTATTTGGAGCATGTAATTTCTTTCAAAGGGATTGTTGTGGATGATGAAAAAGTGACATCAGTTTTGAACTGGCCAGCCCCATTGAATGTTAAGGAACTGCGTGGATTTTTGGGTTTATCGAGGTATTATCACCATTTTGTGAATAATTATGGTGTAATAGCTCGCTTTCTTACAACTTTGACTAAGAAGAATGCTTTTGTTTGGAATATAGCGACTAAGAGTGCTTTTCAGGAGTTAAAAAAGACCCTTTCCTCAGTTCCTATATTGAGATTGCCTAATTTTTCAGAAACTTTTGTTGTGGAATGTGATGCTTTTTTTACGGGAGTTGGGGTTGTTTTGGTTCAAAATGATCATCCTATTGCTTTCTTTAGCAAAGGATTTTCCTTTTCTAATCGTTTGACGTCTGCTTATGATACGGAGTTGTTGGCTTTGGTTCTTGTTGTAAAGCATTGGCAACATTACTTGTTTGGAAGGCACTTTATTGTCAAAACTGATCGCTATAGTCTGAAATATCCGTGGGAGCAACGTATTACTACCGATGAGCAACAAAGGTTGATTATGAAACTCAATCCGTTTGATTTTATTATTGTGTATAGGGCTGGAAAGGAAAATTCAGCAATTGATGCACTTTCTAGATTGCCTCAACATGCTGAATTCCTCTCTTTGGCGATACCGGTTCCCTGGGATTTCTTGGAATTTGATGAAGCCTCACAACATGATCCTTATACTAAGGACTTGTTGGAGAAATTGACAACCAATCCTCAAGATTTCTTTCCTTTTTCATTGGTTAATGGCAAGCTCTTCTATAAGGGTAGATTGATTATTCCAAATCAAGGGCTTTTTCGCACAAAGCTTTTAGAGGAAGCACATTCAAGTTTACCTGGTGGTCATTGGGGATTCTTGAAGACTTTGAAGCGTCTTTCGGTTACTGTTTATTGGCCACATATGAAGAAGGTTGTGAAGGTCTTTGTTCAACATTGTGGCATTTGTCAACGGATTAAGTATCAAACTTTGTCTCCTGCGGGATTATTGCAGCCAATTCCTATTCCACATCAGGTTTGGGAAGACATTTCTATGGATTTTATTGTTGGACTTCCTAAATCTCATGGTTTTGATACTATTTTGGTTGTGGTGGATCGTTTTGAGTAAATATGGGCATTTCATTGCATTATCTCATCCTTTTACTGCTAAATCAGTGGTTGTTTTGTTTTGCAAAGAGATCATTCATCTACATGGTTTTCCCCACTCCATTTTTTTGGATCGAGATCCACTTCTCTTGAGTGCGTTTTGGCAAGAGTTATTCAGACTTCATGAGACCAAATTGAGAATGAGTACCGCATATCATCCTCAAATGGATGGTCAAACTGAAATTTTGAATAGATGTTTGGAAGATTATTTGAGATGTTTTGCTTATGAACAGTCTTGGTATAAATACTTATGTTGGGCTGAATATTCTTATAACACTAGTTTCCATTCTGCTATTGGTTCTACTCCTTCTAAAGTGCTTTATGGAAGGGACCCTCCAGTTTTACAGCCTTTTGTTATTGGTGAGACTAAAATTTCAGAATAATTAATTTAGCGCGATGAACATCTAAAGTTGATTCGGGCTAATCTTCAGTGTGCTCAAGACAGATTGAAAGTACAAGCAGATTCAGCACGTAGGGAATTGGAGTTTCAACCAGGAGATTTGGTTTTTCTTCCTCTAAGCCTTTATTGACTTATTCTAAGAGAGGAAAGGCTATTAATAATAATTAGTATTTTATTTTATAATTATTATATTTGTATTTTGAATATGAATATGTATTGTTATGTGGTAGTTATTTGGTAGTTATTAAGAAAGACTTTATATGTTGTATTGGATGATCGGAAGGTGATGTCAAGTATTATTCAGAAAAATGTCTTCTCTCTCTTCATCTTTCTATTCGACTTTCTCTCTCTCCCTCTCAAGAATGGAGATCCTCCTTCTTGATTCTATCTCCCTCCTTTCCTCCTAGGTTCTATCAAAAACCCTATTGTTGATAAAAAGAACAAGAAGGCAGAATCTTCCTAGTTTGTCTCAAAGTTCAAAATATACAAGTATATAATTCAAATGTTTAATAAATAAAAAAAAATTATATATATAAAAGTAAATATAAGACTAAAGATTCAATTAATTAACTTTCTAAATAACGATATTCCAATTACTATCCTCCATTTCCATAGTTTTAACTTACACTTTTATCTACAATACTTTCGAATATTTGCATACGAGCACATATGTGTCACTTTCCAATATAAATTGTAGAGAGGAAACTAACAAAAATTTTGATCAAGAATGCAAGTTTGTACCAGTCATGAACAGGAACCATAGACCAAGATGAAGGATTCACCACAACAATGTCAGCCTACCAAGTAAGAAGTATAAACACTGTCAGCCTCACTCAATTAACAGTAATAGCATAAAATGTAGAATACTGGCATCCAAAGAAGATATGGCCCTAGAGGAGAAAGCAAGATAATATAGAAGTAATAAACAGGGAGAGGAGGAAGAAGTTGGCCCAAAGGATTGACACTAGTTATCTTTATTGCATGAATTCAGTGAAAATTTCATTTTGAAAATAGTCCTCTTAGTTTATCTCGATTCTTTATAGGAGTTCTTAGACACATGCAGTACCCTAATTACTGATGAGTATTAAGTTTTTCCATTTTGCCAATTGTACTTTATGCACACTGAAATATAATGAGTATTTGTTTGCGCTTAACTGCTTCCATGCCTGCATTCATATAATGACTATAATATTGGCCGAGTCCACATAAATATTGTAACTAAAATCTGCATGAGAAGGGGAAAAACAGAGAAATGATTACAGCAGAAAGAGATCGCAATCATCTGGACCAACACCAACCTTCTTGCCAACCTCAAGTGACCCTAGTTCATGATCCCACAATACTGACTTTGCTCCATTAATTGTAACCATTCTTAATACAGTTTCAGCAGGCAATGCTGTTGGATCTGTAGTTCCATTGGCATAAACTTCCCGCCCTTTGTTAATGAGAGAAGCTAGGTACATCTCATCAACTGTAAGGAAAAATAATTCATGAACATTTTAAGCCAGAAAAATGTAGCATGAGTGCAATGAGTTTTTTGTTCAAAATTTGCAACAGGTACATAAGTATGTTACTACCTTCAAAAGCACTATCTCATTTGTTAACATTTATATCACCTAATTCATCTTAAAGCACTGGTATGTATTTATTTATCCAACAATTAAAAAAAAAGGGGAAAATGCAACAAGACCCTTTAAACTTTGGGTCATCTGGAAGTGAGTCCTTAAACTTTTAAATTTGGAAATTAAATCCTTAAACTTTGAAGCATTTGGAATTAGATCCTTCTATCCATTTTTTCACTAACGGTGTTAATTATTGTTATGTAATCTTTATATATGTTTTTTTTTCTGCCATCTCATCAATCTTAATAAGATTAATAATTATTTTAAAGAATAAAATTAAAAAAATATAATTCATAACATAGCATATTATTTAATTAGGAAGTAAGAAAAATCCTAGTATCCAAGAGATTTTCTTATTAGGATTTAGAATTGATGATATAGTAAAGATCAATTGAATACTTGAAAATATGTCATGACAACAATTAACACAGTTAGTGAAAAAATGGATGGAAGGTTTTAATTCTGAAATCTTCAAAGTTTAAGGATCTAATTCCCAAAATTGAAAATTTAAGGACTTACTTCCAAATGACCCAAAATTTAGGGTGTTTTATTGCATTTTTCCCTAAAAAAAATCTCCATATGAAAAGTAGACTTGCACAAAGGAGTCACACTAGTGAAGTAGAATTGTTAAATATGGGAAACATCATAACAGCAGATAGAAAGAATTTAAAAAGTTGACAGTTTAGATGAACCAATGCTCATTCGATTATTTGATGGTGCCCCATCAGTCCCCAAGGAGACACAGATGCCAGCATCAAGCATCTCCCTTACAGGTGCAAATCCAAGCATTCGCATTGCAGCAGCAGGACAGTGAGAAACTTTGACACCTGCTCTTGAGAGGAAAGATATCTGAAAAGTGAAAAGGTTATCTAACTTGTCACCAAATTGGTGGCATAAGTAATTATTATCCAGATAGAAAAGTGAAAGAAAAGGTTAAACACAAATTACATTGAAAGGATTATCAATAATATGCATAGCCGAACTAAGCCCAGCTAGATAACAAAAACATCTTAGAAATTATAAAAATGACCAGGTTTTAAAAGGGTGAAAGGATTGTTGCCCAAGATAGTTCTGTAATACTTGGGTCCACAAAGCATGTTTGTGTGCATGTGAATATGCATGTTCGCATACAACCAATAATTATCAAGATAATGCCAAATATTTCATTACTGGTCTAAGCCTTGTTGGACTGTAATAACTTGGATGGATACATTGACAGAAATTTACCTCACTATCATCAACCCAGACTGTGTGAGCTGATAAGAGATTCTCTTGCAGGAAACCTATCTTCTCCAAGTATGTAACAGTTCCATGGTTTACTTTGTGAACATCCGTGACAAGTTGATTCTCATAAGGTATCTCAGCAACATGCTAATAATGGCCACGTTTGACTTATACATACTAAATATAAACTGGCATGCTAGATGAAAGTCATTATTATATTATAATCTAATCAATGCTGATCCAATATAAAAGTTGTACTTCAAACTAAAGAATGTAATGATAAATCTCAAGGTTAGTACAGAATACTTCTTTATTTGAATTATCAGTTCGTCTAGTTATGTTTTAAGATGAAGCAATTCAACACTCCAAACTTGTCTCATTTTCTACAACTACGGAGTATTAGAGTATATTAAACAGAGTTCTAAGATTAATACATAGGCATATAACATGCACTAACTAGATCAATACATCATACCCTATCTCTCTATAACCAAATACTAGTATTTGTTAATACTCTTCATGCTCCATTTTAAATGCCATTTTTCTCATTTTAAATAGTTCAATAAAAATGAATAGCTCAATAGGTCAATATTTTTAAGACTTCACTTTCTCCTTTAACAGTCTATTTTATTACAATTTGAGATCTCTTTGAACCCAAAATACTTAGGATTAACATTTCACTACAATTTGAATTATGAAAAACGGGAACAAAGTTGTCCATCTGTTACAATGCCAAATTCCAAAACAAGTATCTAGCCAAGATGTGGAGGAAGAAACAGAAAGGGGAAAAGGAAGGAAAAACTTTAAACCACATTAGATTTCTATTAGTTAATTTTCATGTTCACAAAAACAGAAGAAAATCAAGACCTAGGATTTTTACCGCATATAATGTTGAATTTAGAGTATAGAAAAGGATATTATTAGTAGTTCAATACTTATATGACCAGGATTGTGGAATATTTCCTTAGCAGAAAGTCAGAAACATTTCTAAAACATATTACTCTTGCTCAAATCATTACCTATAAATGCACTCTAATAACTAAGGAAATAGGAAAAAGTTCACGCAGTACTACATGCACACACCAGGCATGAGAGAAAGATATCAATACCATGTGAATTCCTGTTTTCAGTTCTCTTGCTGCATCTCTTGTCTCAAGAAGCAAGCGATCAGTGGAATTCATAATTTGCCGTATTCCAAACCACACTTTGATGCGCCCATCAGCTGTATTATGGTGCTTCTCATAATTCTCCTTTTGAGACTGCAGAATAGAGAAAACAGTTAAACAACCAGACATTATTTGAGTTTGCTAGCCATCTCATGAGATCAATGATAGTCCATAAACTTCCAGGAGTCCTTCTACATAAATCCTCCAAATTGACCATGCTAAAAGAATCACTAAGCAAGAATATCATCTGAAAACATTTTGATATATCCATCATCCTTGCCCTGTCTAAAACAGTGGAGTATTTCAGAATTCACAGATAACTTCAACCAGTAAAGTTCAAAAACCTAAGTCACCGCAAATAAGGTTTAAGGTACCAAGAAAATTGACACTAGAATGTATTCCATAGTGAGATATGTAGACCTTAATACAATCATCAGTGGTTCGAGCGGCCCAAGATGATGGCAAACCCTCACCAGCATCCATGGTTGACTGGGTCAAACACGCTCGTAAACCAAGCAACTCAACTGCTCTAGCCATCCCGGAAACATGTTGACCGCCAGCTTCAGCAAAGCATGTAACCTAAATTTATGGTAGAAATCAAATTATAAACGAATCGCAATCATACTTCACAACAAAAGAAAATAGTAAATCGAAGCTTACTCCGGAGTGAATGAGTTCGATACCACAAAGTAAAGTGGAAATGTAAGAATCCTCTTCAGTCATATTGGATTCGTATGGCCAAATTCGACCGTGCAACCAGGTGATCAAATCAACATCATCGGCTATGCCTCTACCTAGTTGCTGAGAAGTGTGAACGTGGGTGTTGATGAATCCTGTTAATTAGAACAATCAATTAGTGGCAATTATTGCACAAAGCAATGTTAGGAAGTGAAAGAGGAATAAATTGAGAGGTTGGAAATTAAGACCAGGAAGCAAGATATGGCCATGGAGATCGATGATTTGGGTGGCGAGAGCAGAGAATTGATGAAGAATATGAGAAGAATGGCCAATGGCTTTGATACGGTGTCGTTCGATAACGATACCACCATCGCGAAACACTCGGGAATCGTGGTCCATGGTTATGATTACAGCACTGTGGAGTATAGTGACGGAGTTGATATCCGTCGCCATCTTCCGCTTTCTCCGATAAGGTGTCCGCCGGCGCCGGGATTTCAGATTCTAACTTGTCATCATGTAATTGGCCCATGGCTCCATTTAAGGACCATCCAAACGCACTCGTGCCAAACCTTGTGGTACGTGGGAACTGTTTTTCTTCCAAATATAAATTAGGATAGGAGCATATTTATTATCATTCTTTTTTTTTTTTTTTTNATTAGGATAGGAGCATATTTATTATCCTTTTTTTTTTTTTTTTTTGGTCTAATCATGGATACCCATGACACAGATACAGACCCTGCTTGAAATGGGGAGGGGAAGGAGCTCTACAAGGGAAACAACAAATCTCAAACACACAGCCCTTAAGCTCCAAGAACCCTAACGTCACTACAAGGACGCCCTAAGGCCCGGCAACACACCGGGTGGAGGCACCTCCGGCGAACACGACAAGAACTACCAAAAACAGAAAAAAGGCAACACACCTTCCAGATCTAGCCTAAAAACTAAAAGATTTACAACCCAGCTCAACATAAATACAACATTTACATAAAAAATGACTAGAACACTCAAGGCAACACACCTTGTCATCCTCTTTGAGGAAGTTTCAAGCCATCTCCTCTTTGATAAGCTTAAGTTGCAACTCCAGATCTGTTATCCTCTTCTCGTGAGGAAGCTTCAACGCCATCTATTCTCTGATTAACTCAAGTAGCAGATCCAGATCCAGATTTGATGAAAAAGGGAGTAAATCTTAGACAAAAATCTCACTCTCACTATAGAGAGGAGAATACCTTCACATAAAGAAGGAAGCAAAACTCCTACAAAGAAAATGAGAAGAACAAGAAAAAAGATGGAGAAAGGAGGGGTTGCCGGCGGCAACCCCTCCCAAACTTTAGCAATGGGGGAAGAAACCCTAGAGAGAAGCTAGAGAAAGTCGCTAGAGAGAGAATGCTAAACACAATCATATTTATTATCATTCAAAATATAGAAAGTATTCAATTTTCAGATTTTATAGCATTAATTGATTGTTTTTTCTTTATAAAAGTACCTCTATATTTTCTCTTATTTTTCTAATTTTTTAATAAATGTATTTATTTTTTTAATTTTTTTCTCTTGGTTTTTTTATTTTTTTATAAACTCTTTATTTGTCTTTCGAAATTAATAAAAAATTAAAAATAAAGCAAACCGTCATTTCTCTATGAATATTATATAAATATTAACATAAAAATAAGTTAAAACGTTATTTTCTTACTCTAACTAATCTTGTCAAAAAAAAATTAGTAAGAGTGAAAAAATAAAAAGAAATACTTTTATTAAGAAAAGTATATAAAAAAATGAGGAAATATGAGGGTATTATTGTCAAGAAAAAGAAGAAGATCAATCAATTAATGTTGTACAAAAATCTAAATATTTTTTATATATTCAATGACAATGAATACACTCTTATCATGTGTCATAATAGCAAATAATAGAAAAACCTTATAAATTATTAAGGATTATCTTTTTTTTTTTGGTGAGAAAAGAACGGGCCGCAAGAAACTACACCGGCACAACACGGGGGGTACCAACACCCCTAAAATCAGCAAAAAGCAGAGGAATACAACCAGCAGGTCGGTGATTGAAGATTCTAATTCCTAACGGAAGAGAATGCGCCAGATTGGCGATCCAGTCGGCGACGGAATTTGCTTCCCTGTAAATGTGAGAGACGCTGCAAGTCCAGTCAGGGAGAAATAAAAATTTTCTGATGCGTTGGACCAAACTGTAACAGGGATGAAGGCAATCCAAATCATGTAAAATAGCATTGGCTGCAAAAACAGAGTCAGTCTCAATTCTGATATTTTTGAAATTCAGTGCTCGAACGTTATGTATGGCGACGAGAACAGCAGTAAGCTCCGCCACATTGATAGAGCAAATTCCAATATTATGAGCAAAGCCAAAGATCCATCTGCCACGACTGTCTCGGAGAACACCGCCGCCGGTAGCCCTTTCCTCAGGAGAAACAGAGCCATCTGTGTTGAAGGTGACCCAATCGGTAGGAGGAGGTTGCAATATTAACTTTATAGGCATTTGGTACACAGATTATTTTTTCATTCCTGGTAATTATATGATTCCCATGAATATAAAAATATTTGTTTGGATAAGTTAAAACAGTCATGGAATTATTTTGCAATATTCCTATGAATATTAAAATCTTGTGTTTGGTTCAACTTTAATAATTTTGAGAATATTTGATATTTTTTCAAATATGCCCTTGACTTTTTATTCTCAAATAATAACTTATCAAATGCAAAAATTCTCTAAAACAATTAATAAGAATACTTTAAAAAAAATGTTCTTTATTTTTACATCATTGATGATTTATCAAAAAAATCCGATTTCAAAACATATTGTCATAATTCGTAAAATTAGAAAATAGTCTAAAAAATCATCGCTAAAAATATAACTATAATTTTCAAAGTAAAACTTAATTAGTTAGGTTTGACACAGAGAATAAAATTATATGAGAGATGGAAAGAGATTGTAGAACAAAATTTAATTAACTAGGTTTAACGAGGGTAAATTAGTCATTTTAGGCGGACCAAAATAATTTCATCACATAGGATTAGACTAATCCCACCCCCTAGGGTGGGATTAAAAAATAGTTGTTTTAGGAAATTATGCTACTCTTGGGAATACAATATTCCCAGAACTAATTTTTTAATCCGCGTACCAAACGTATGATTAGTCTATGCCGGAGCTCCTAATCCCGGGACTATTTTTCCTAATCCCGGAGCTCATAAAAAAAAAAAGACTCATTTAATAGCTTTAAAAATATAAGAATTAACTAAAATTTCTCAACAATATTAACTTCTTGTCTCTCTTTATCTCTGGTGACAAAAATATCGTTAAATATATGTCATTGTTGATCAATTAAAAAGTAGTTTAAAATCTCATTTTGGTCCCTATTGTTTATTATAAATTCTATTTTAGTTCCTAACATTTTTTCTATTTTGGTTTGTCCCTTAATATTTTCAGAAGTTTCATTTTAGTTCCTAACTACTAAATATAGTCATCTCTTTCGTTTTAAGTCAGAATACGACGATATCGAAGTTATAGGCTACTATTGACAAGTTCTTTACTTATCCAATTGGTTTCATCAAGAAAAAACGTCAAATGGGGCATAAAATCGAGCCTGAAAGAGGGTTGCTCGTTTCATAAAAGTTGGTCATACTCATACTTCTCTCATTTTAAGTCTGAATGTAATGAAATCAAAATTATAAGTAACTCTTCACGAGTTCTTTCTCTGTCTAATTGGAGCCGTTGAAAAACTAGGTCAAATAATATTATATTATAAAAAGTGGTAGTTGTTTTTGTCCAAATCCACTTTCAGAGTACTATTTGACCTCATTTGATGATGTCCCCAATTGGACAGCAAAAGAACTCGTCAAGAGTAACTCTTAGCTCGATTTTGTCAAATTCATATGTAAAGCAAGTGAGAGTGAGAGAGAGATGACCAATTTTATGAAACGACCAACCCACTCTTAGTCCCAATTTTAGGCCTAATTTAATATTTTTTTGCTAATGATCCCAATTAGGCAAATAAGGAACTTGTCAAAAGTAAAAGAGATATGACAAATTTTAGTAATTAGGGACAAATGGTAAAACTTATTAAGGACCAAAACAGAACTTCTGAGAAATACTAAGGACCAAAACGGAACTTCTGAGAAATATTAAGGACCAAAATAGAACAAAAAATACTAGACTAAAATAGAATTTAAGATAAATATTAAAGATCAAAATGAGCTTTAGCCCAAAAAAAAAACAATTACATCAGCAACTTTTGTCACATCATTGTCTTCCTCTTTTATGATATCTCCATGGATATCAACAACTTCTTCTTCTTCATTGTCATTATCATTTCTTGATAACTAAAGTCGGTAATTCCGTTCAAGTAATTAAAGAAATAAAGGCAATAACTTGTGTGATCACTGATCAATGTTGATGAACTAACTTCTGGCCCGAGGGGGCATGGGTTTTTACCTAGTTCAGTGAGGAATTCTAATGACGATTTCATGCAAAACAAATAACAGCAGGGGTGCTGGCCCGCGATTCTCCTCTGATGCCCAAGTTAGTAAGAGTATTTGAGAGTAACCAGTCTAGACTGAGTAAAGTGCGTTACCTTTAGTGAGTCTGCCTAAGCCTTTTTATAGCGCGGGCGGCCATAGACAGGTTCGTGATCTAGGGGATTCCGTTTTCTATTAGTTATAGGAGAATCCTTTTTGAGTTGATGCAGCCGTAAAGATATCTCTTGGAGATATCTTAGGCGAATCTTAACCGAATTCATATGCGTGATTGACTTACTCTCCCACGTAACATTTGATAAGCATGATGATCGTCACATCTTTTCCGATGTGGGACATTGTGGGGCATGGGCCCCTTGAATGTTGGGGCATGGCTGCTGATTGTGGGGCATGGTGGCCTAGCGGCCATGCCCTTAAACTTGGGGTATGGGTCATGTTTTATTTTGAGTATGTTTGTCTTTACTCAAGTTATGTTTCCGTTGTTATATTATCAAATGTATATCTAGATATTCTCTAAATTAATTTGACTAAGACTAAACATAACAATATGTACATAAATAAGACAAAAAATGTTTGAAAGTATTATTATTTGTGCATTGATGAAAATCAATTGGCCTGGAACTGCATTTTCTTCTGGCACATTAATTAGGAATGACCCTCTCGCATCATCATCTTGAATGCAGTAGCTGGTCAAAATCACTATCAATTTGAATTAACACTAGAAAATCAACATTATCAGAATCACTATCAACATTCTCTGTAGCTTTGGTTGAGTTAACACTTAATAGAAGCAACACTAGTTTTGTTGCTCTTCCTCGAATTCACACTAGAAAAACAGACCATATCAACCGATCAGATTAAAGTAGATAATATTATAATTAATTTATTGTTTATTATATATTAAATTTGTGATATATAGTTTTTATATAAAAACATATTTAATTGTTACTAGTTCAATTATAGTAGATTATTAATTAAATTTTGAATCAGTGCCTGACCGATGATGACATGATGTTCTTAAAATCTTGAAATTAAAGACATCGATCGAAAAAATAAAGTCATATAATAAACTAGAGGCTTTGCGTGCCCTAATAGGCACGCAAATATGTATGTAAAATATAAAATTATTTAAAAATAATTTGTTAAGAGAGAATATCACAGGGTACCAAAGTGTTACTTTTTAAATCACCGAGTACTAAAGTGAAATATGACCAAACCATAGAGTACCAAAGTGTAATTGACCCTTTTTTTAATGGAGTTTAAAATATTAATGAAAATCAAAACTAACTTGTTTGAGGTGAGAGAATGTGAGCTAGAAGAAAGTGGATGATTTCTTTTTATTTTTTATTTTTTTAATTCATTAATTTTGACCAACTATAAAGGGATGGAGCCATATAATATAGTATAGATATAGATATAGATTAAAGATATCTACATTTTATTATTAATTTGATATAAAAATCATGAGCACTACAAATAGTCATTCTATTTTTTAAAATATAAACAAGTATCATAACTCTATGATGAGAAAATATAGTTAGCAGCCCACTCATAAAATTTGTCACAAGTTATTACTACGACTTTTTCTTAGGGAATGAATTATATATTTTTTTCTATTATTATTTTTTAAATATGTTCATAAATTTTTAAACCACAAAAAATATTACCCATATATATACTGTAGGAGGGACCAAAACCTATATTTTTGGGGTCCTGATTATATATTTAACTCATTGATCAAAATGTAAATAACATGGACTTAATAATTTTATTTTAAATTTTTACTCTAAAAAATATTATTAAATAATTGAAAAATAGAGGAAGGAATNCATCCCACGTTCATGATGTATTATTCAAATAAAAACTATCCCACGTCGTCCATCTTTATTTTTTTTAGGCCAAAACGTGATTCATCTTCATTAACTTATAATAACATATCTATCTTAATTTAAAATTTTTTTTCACCAATTTCAAATAATTTTTTCTGTTATTTTTTAATGTTCAATAAAAAATGAAAAGAAGTTATTTTATTAGTAAATTTTTTAACTAATATTTTGAGTATTTTAAAATAAAATGAGAGAGAGAGAGAGAGAGAGAGAGAGAGAGAGAGAGGTGAGTAAAAAAATAGTAAGAAAAGATGAAGGAGAGAAAAAGTTGTAAGGGTAATAAAAAAATATTTTTATATGCAATTTACAAATATGCCCTTTGAATATATTATTTTATAGTAAAAAGTAGGCAATTATAAGTGGTTGAGTAGGGATATGTTAGTAATTTTAGAAGATAAATGAGAGATAAATGAATGATAAAGGAGGAAAATAAAAGAGGGGGAGATAAAGGTAAAACAAACAACATTTGTAACTGTAGCTCTGGTAGTAAAGGAGTACTAGGAGATAAAGGAGAATATGTTAGTAATTTTATCCGAGTTTTTTTTTCTAGACCCGACAAAAGCCACTTTCGAGTGAAACTTGAAAGAAGTTAGAGATAAAGTTTTCAAAAATAAACTTCATATCTGTAATCTACTTGTCGAAACGAAACCAATGATATAAATTTTGTTAAAATTTTTTATTTCTTGTACTTTTGAGTTTTAGGGACTGTTTTGAAAGAATTCGAATGATTATGGGCAATACTATAGTTTTAGCCTCTTTTTTTCCTGCATCATAATTATAATTTCTCCCCCAAAGTTTGGTTAAAATTGTAAATGAACCCCCTTTCCCACTTATAGCCTCACGATCTCTCTCTCCTCCATTTTCATTTTCTTCCTCTCATCTCACCATTTCCTCTTTCCTCCCTCACTCGTCGCACCACCACCACACACATGCTCGGCTGCCGCTTCTCGTCCGTCCAGGAGCTCCGACGACGGCCAGCCACCGCCGGCGAGGGCCACCGCCGTCCTCCACCTTTCCCTTCTCTCTTTTGGTACATTTTCCTCTCATTCTTCCAAGTATGCTTCTCTCTTCGAAATCCATGGAATTTGTTGGTGTTTCCTTCGATTCTCTTGTTTTTTTTCTGACAATTTTTGATACTCTAAACATTCATAACACTTGGTTTGATGCTTGACTCCATATTCATCAATTTGAGACCCGATAGGGTTTATGGTAAACTTTAAAGTGGGGATTTTGATGAAATCTTTCAGTTTTCTTAAAATTGTTGGTTCAAGTGAGCTTAGTGGAAGATAATATTGATTTCTATATCATCAATTTGAAATTAGCGAGTGTATTTTGAAATTTGATGTTTTGGGGTATAACTTTAAAGTTACAAATTGGTCCATATGAGTGTGATTGATAGTTTTCTTGAACTAAATGGAGTTCTATGAAATTATGAAGGATCTTGAAACTATAGTTTTGTATTTAAAAAAGGTAAGAGTCGAACTTTTATATCATGATTAGTGTTGGAGAGTAAGAATTTTCAATCTTGATATAGTTGGAAGGTTGGTAATGAAAGTTTTGGAAAACTTGATCATTGATAAAGCATTTGTTTTAGCTCCCAAATGTTAACCCAAGCTCTCATAGAGTTAGATTGGTGTCATATGTTTAGTGAAGTAGCAAAGTTGTTAATATTGAGAATAAAGTTAGGACTTAAGAAGACTCATGTTATATAGTACTTAT
>QANZ01051348.1:284647-306233 GCA_003254925.1 Chamaecrista fasciculata | reverse complement strand
AACACATTTATAAAATGATTGGCCCTAGGGCACAATCTCCAACACATGATTGGCACATGACCACCACTAAATGAATATGAATATTCCTCTAGTTAGAAGGCTCAAGTGGCAGCAAATGATTGGGTCACTAAAAGAAAGACAAACCAGAGTTAAAAATCACTTCAGCAAAAAGGGGAATTAGTCCTATGCCCATAACACTTTAAATTAGGAAATTTGAGAGAAAGAAGAGGCAGCCAACAAAACAAGATTAAATAAGCAAATAAGTGGGTTAAGTAACTGAGAAAATGAGATAATATGGTCTGAAAATAAGCATGATAGAGCTACTAACAAACCCCCCCCCTCCCCTTCACTATTCACACACACATTTGTGAGATGAAAGAGTGAAAGTGATTGATTGAAAATAAAAAGAGTAAACTGCCTTTCCAGTCCTTGAATTATTGAGGCGCTGGCAACCAGGTCCCTGAATTTTCGAAATTATACAAGCCGATCCCCAAATTATGCAAATGTTATACAAGTTGGTCCCTCTGTCAGATTGGTGTTACAAAAAAGGTGAGGTGGCATGGACGGAGTCTAACGTGGCCAATTAAGTGCTGACGTGGCCGTTAACTGCAACGTCAGCACCCGTTATACATAAAAAAAATGTGCCACGTGTGTATTTTGAAGCCACATCAGTAGGGGTGTTCATTGGGTTGGGCCAACCCGCCAACCCGCTAAAACCAACCCAACCCACTAGTTTGGGTTGGTTTGGGTTGGGCTGGCGGGTTGGTTTTGGTTCAAAAAGTTGAGCCCGTTGTGGTTTGGGTTGGGCTACGGTTTTCAAGATTTTGAGCCCGCTCAACCCAACCCAACCCAACCCGCCGGCCCGCAAAAATATTAAATAAAAAANCACTGTTTGGTTTGGGTTGACTCAATTATTTTCTTTAGCCCAACCTAACCCAATCTGCCAAATAAATTAGTGAGCCCGAACCAACCCGCCCTAAACCCAACCCAACCCAGCCCGTGAACACCCCTACACATCAGCATATACAAAAAGAAGAAGGCTGAGTTGCAAATAAGTCCTTGGCCCATTCTTATCCCATTATTCTCAACTTCCCCCTCTTTTTCATCATGTTCATTCATTTTAGTCCCAAATTCACAAAATAAAATTTTAAAGTGTCCCAAAACTCTTCCAAACTTTCTAATTTAATCCTTAATCCAATAATTCTTTAGGGACTCAATTGATACACAAGGAATAAATTGAAATAAAAATAATATTAAAAACCCTAAACCCTAACCCCTGAACCCCTAAAATCCTAAAACCTAAACCCTAGCCAAACACTCTCATCATCATCATCATCATCATCATCTTCTTCCCATAAACTCAACAAACCCTCATTCCTCATACAAATTTCAAATTCTACACATCAAATCAAATCAGAAATACTCAGAATTCTACTCTCTTCATCATCATCATCATCATCAAATTCTACTCAACAAACCCCAAATCACATACATTGATACACACACGCACACACACATATATAGACGACGACAGACGACAATGATGCAGACGACGACATCGATGATCACGAGAGTGAGGTTGAAATTGCCCATGGCTCCTCCCAGAGAGCTCTCGATTTGATGAGTTCCCTATCAAATCGAAGAGATCAAAGCGAAAATGAAATCACCGATAGGAGATTTTGGATCTGAAAACGAAATCAGAAAGAAATCAAAGAATAATAAATCTGAAGCGAAAACGAGATTTTGGAAGTGTGAAAAGAGAGTGATCAGGAATTCGTCGGAGGAGAGGGAGAGTGAGGATGAGTAAGAGGAAGAGGACGGCAGAGGAGAGAGAGGTTGAGGATGATGAAGATGAAAAAATTCTGGGAAAATCAGTTTAGGGTTTTGCGGTTTAGGGTTTAGGGTTTTTAATATTTTTTATTTCAATTTAGTCCTTGTGTATCAATCCCTAAAAGATTCTTGGATTAAGGACTAAATTGGAATGTTTGGAAGAGTTTTGGGACAATTTACAATATTATTTTGAGGATTTAGGACTAAAATGAATGAAGAAGATGAAAAAGAGGGGGAATTGAGAATAATGAGATAAGAATGGGTCAGAGACTTATTTGCAACTCAGAATTCTTTTTTAATGTATATGATGATGTGGCTTCAAAATACAGACGTGACACTTTTGTTTTGGTATAACGGGTGTTGACGTGGCAGTTAACGACCACGTCAGCACTTAACGGGCCACATCAGACTCTGTCCATGCCACCTCAGCTATTTTGTAACACCTATTTGACGGAGGGACCAACTTGTATAATGTTTGCATAATTTGGAGACCAGGTTGTATAATTTCGAAAATTCAAGGACCTGGTTGCCACCGCCTCAATAATTCAGAGACCGGAAAGCCAGTTTACTCAAAATAAAAAACAAGTAGTGGGGTGACCAGTTTTATAGTTTGGCAATGAATATTTGGGGTCCACCATCATTTTATTTTAAGACAAAACACCCTTTCGTGCCCCTAACGTTTGCGGTGATTTTCAGTTATGCCCCTAACGTTTCATTTGTGTCAGTTGTGCCCCCAATGTGAAACGTTAGTTTCAATTATGCCCCCACTTTCGTTAGAGTACCTTTTTCGGAACTTTTGAGCTTAGATCCATGTTCGTTTCAGTTTATTTTGATAAATGAGTTTATGGGTACTCATTTTCGGCTCCTAAGGATCATTTTGCACATGGAAATTTTGAGAAAAATGCTTCATTTTGCTGCATTTCGTTTTGGTCCTTTTCAGGGTTCATCGGGTCCGATTTTCTTCGGATTTGGGGCTATTTTGAGCTTAATCTTTGAAATTGATCCAAGGAATCAAGTTTGTGATGTCCGAAAATTAAAACCCATATGAAATCTGATCAAAACCGAGCTCAAATCGTGCGAAAATTGTGTTTTTTTTTTGTGGATGAATGAAATTGGGGGCATAATTGAAACTAACGTTTCACATTGGGGGCACAACTGACACAAATGAAATGTTAGGGGCATAACTGAAAATCACCACAAACGTTAGGGGCACGAAAGGGTGTTTTGCCCTAATTTTATTAATAAGTGATCTTCAAAATTATAATTGTAATTGATTTCTTTTTTATTAAGATATTATTAATTACTTCATATTTTTTTTTAAATATCAATAGTTGAGTACAATGTTAATAAAATGAGTAAACATATAACTCAATCCCTAAAAGATTTTTGACCTACAACTCAGTTCCTGAAAGATTATATTAGAGAAATTAGTCCTTGAATCTTCAAAACGTTAGACCATTTAGTCCTTTTGTCAAGTTATATAATCCCCTTTTAACATAAATGTTGAGGTCATTGGTTATGTGCTTAGCTGGTATGTTAACTGATTATTTGGAACTTCGAAGATTGAGGCTTCGTATAATCTCCTCGGGCGGGGCTAGCTTCCTTGCTCTTGGTTTATAGATTAGGGATGACTATTCCTAGGATTGTGGTGGGTTAGGCTTCCTTTGGTTTTTTTTTGGACATTTGCCCTTGAAAAAAAAAACCCTACTATTTATTTAAGTGAATAGGATGTCAGAATGACATTTGCGGTAACATATCAGCATTTAACGTCTACGTCATCAAATAACTTATCAGGTACTAATTGAGGGACTATATAGTTGACAACTATGATAAATGAGAGACAGAGTGGTCTATTTTGATAATTTAGGGACTAAGTTGTTGACTCAATAAAAAATGAGAGATCAAATAATAGAAAAAAAATTTTATCATTACCTTCAATTCAAGAAAAAATTATAAAGAGATTAAGTATTGGCGCACTTAACCTTTACACAATCAGATTTATTTAGTTTTTATCTCAAAATTTGTGTAGTAAAAATTTAAAAATAAAAAAAAAATCTGATAATGAAAAGGTTGGATATGCCTCAACATCTAACTTCTCTAAATTAAATCATTACCTTGCATTCAATTAAGGAAATTAAATAGGTTGGAAAGGGAGGAGAAGTGTAATACAAAATGGGAATGAAAGATGTCGAAGTGAATATGGAAATGGAGATCCAAGTGATCACTATGGTAGTCAAAGTGGATGCCACCAAGATGATGGAAGTGACAAGACAGAAATAATAAAAACATATCGAAGGAATTCAAGTAGCTATAGATTTAATTTAGCTAGCAATGAAGTGTGTAACTTTTTACAAAAAAAGAAAAAATGAAGTGTGTAACTTATTGTATAGTAGAAAGGGCGCAAACAAAATGAGAGATAGGTACTATGGAAGGAGTTGAGCTAGTTGTATCTATTTATAGGAAAAAAATATTGGAGTTTGACATTTATTAATTAATGCATCATGGAAGGACTTTTACATCATCACTCAATTCCAGCCAAGGACGTTAATGTCAATGAATTGTCCTTTACTTTTAGACTTTGAACAATGAAATTTGTTATTTGAAAGTGTGGTTAAACTAAAAATGAAACTACATGTTCTTTGAAAATTTCTTGAAGTTTGTTCTGCGAAAGTGAGTGGCAATGGAGTGAAAAAGTAGATAGAGTATATTATAGGATTTGAAAAATAGAATGTGTGCAATTTAAAAAAAAGATTTAAAAGATATATATCAGTTATGTTCCATCACCAAAAATCAAATTACTTACTTATTGTAGTGATTCTCCATTAAATATCATACTAATTACTTTCTCACTAAAAGTGGAAAAACTTGCACGCATCTGCTCTGTTATGGTTTGGAGGAGAAGGCTCCACTTGAAGTCCAAAGCTGCGGGGTTGCCGCTAATGCTGTTCAACAACGACTACCCCTCCATTTTCATTTTTTAGGTATGCTTTTGTGTAGTTTTTCTCCACTAAGGATACATGCCCTTGCCTTCACCACATACTACATTACACATACTCTGATTCCGAGATATATAGGTTCTGCGAAAGAAAAAACAATGGCATAGCCACAAGTGTGGGGGATTGGTTCTATTGTGGCGTTTTTAATGATGGCTAAAACACCACATTAATTTAGCGATCAATAAAAACACCACAAGAGAACAAACCACCACACTTTGGTCACACCATTTTTTTTCTTCCCTAAAAACTATATATCTCATAATCAAAGTGTGTGTAATGCACACTACTGAAAAAAAAAGTGTGTGTAATGTAGTATGTGGTGAAGGCAAGGGTCGGGCTTATTATATGGGTGTGTTTGGTACGCTGTCATATGAGATATCGTAGTATCTCAGATGTCGTGGTATGTGATACCGTAGTATAAGATACTTGATATTTATAATACCAATGTTTGGTATGACAGTAATTGATATTAGAGATGTAAGATATGCATATGTTTGATACTCTCTTCTGAATAACATCAGTCTTCTTTAAATTTCTATGTTTACTCCTATTAACATCTTAAAAATGTATACTAATATTTTCAAAATAAAGATATAAAAAATTATAAAAAATATACATTTATATTTCTATACTAAAAATATATTATGTTATAATACTGATAAATAATTAAATTATAATAATATAGAAAAGAGTAATTTTAATATAAAAACCGTCTAAATAAAATAAGAATAATTTGACCCAAGGACTAAATTTTTAACAATTGATATAATTAAGGAAATGAGTCATATATTTTGATTATTCATTGATAAATTAGTTGACTCGTTAAAAATTTAAGAACCAAATAGTAAGTTTTATTTAAAAAAAAACAAATCAACAAAAAAGGGTAAAATTGGAACTTTAATTGAAAAATGTCATTGCAAATCATGTTGATGGGTGTCGGGTCCACCAATTATAACTATACCTTATTCTGCACTCAATAAACGAATTATCAGCTAGTAAGAGTCGAGAACAAGGTCGATCCTCAGGGACTAGTCTTTCCCAAGAGTAACGCAATTTATTAACCAGAATTTAAAGCAACCATTGCATAATTCTTGCTCAAAACTAGTGAACGCGACTTATGATAAAATAACAAATTTTTTAAACAACTAAAATTTTTAAAGCAGTTGATAATTAATAAGATAAGGTTACCGAGTGATTGAGACCTTGGCTGGGATCGTTCTTCATGGAGTTTCACACTTGATCATCGATACCAAAATATTACTTCATCAAAGTAAAATAGATTGACGAAATCACATGGTAAAATCACTCTTTCTTGAAAGTTGATTAAAGGATAACGTACCCAATTTAATCATTTACTAACTAGACGAATCTGACACGATTGACAATTCAATCTAATTAATAGAATTAAGACAAGAAAGTTATTAACCATAAACAATTAATTTACGGTATTACTTGTTTAGATTTCCTTCTCTCGAACATGGTACGACCATTTTAGTTACTACTTAGTGATGAACTTATCAATTACGAATCAACAAGAACATCTAACATTATGTTAACAAATCAATTAGACAACCAAGCCCTTGGTTGAAAGTTCAACTTGAAATCAATTAAAAAGAGAAAAGTAGAAGAAATAAAAATGTTACAAATTGATGAAACAAATAAGAACAACATCTCACAAGTGCTGAAACATCTAATCCAAACTCACCCTAAACCAAGAAGAGAAGTCTACCTACGAAGGGCCATGGAGCACAAATAAAAAATAAAGTGTTGAGTGTAAAATGAAGTGTGTCCTACGTGAAAGCTTAGGAAAAAAATATTGGTGTTTGATATTTATTAATTAATGCATCATGTAAGGAATTTTACGTCATCATTCACTTCGAGCCAAGGACGTTAATGTCAATGAAGTTTCATTTACTTTTAGACTTTGAACAATGAAATTTGTTATTTGAAAGTGTGGTTAAACTTAAAATGAAACTACATGTTCTTTGAAAATGTGTTGAAGTTTGTTCGGTGAAAATGAGTGGCAATGGAGAGAAAAAGTAGATAGAATTTATTATAGGATTTTAAAAATAGAATGTGTGCAGTTTAAAAAAAAAAAATTAAGATATATACCAGTTATGTTCCATCACCAAAAACAAAATTACTTACTTATTATACCGATTTCCCATTAAATTTCATACTAATTATTGTCACTTAAAATGGAAAAACTTGAAGGCGTCTGCTCTGCTAGGGTTTGGAGGAGAAGGCGCCGCTTGAAGTCCAAAGCTATGGTGTTGCCGCTGATGCTATTCAACAGTGAAAACCCCTCGATTTTCATTTTTTAGGTATGCTTTTGGGTAGTTTTTCTCCACTAAGGATACATGTCCTTGCCTTCACCACATACTACATTACGCACACTTTGATTCTAAGATATATAGTTTCTGGTGAAGAAAAATAGAATGGCCCAGCCAGAAGTTTGGGGGATTGATTCTATTGTGGCATTTTTACTGATCGCTAAAACAGCACATTAATTTTGCGATCAATATAAACACCACAAGAGAACAATCCACCACACTTCGGCTGCGCTATTTTTTTTTTCTACCCTAAAAACTATATATCTCATAATTAAAGTGCGTGTAATGTAAACTACCGAAAAAAAGAGTGTGTGTAATGTAGTACTTTGTGAAGGCAAGGGTCAGGCTTATTATATGGGTGCATTTGGTACACCATCATCGGAGATATCGTAGTATCTGAGATGTCGTGGTATGTGATATCGTAGTATCTGAGATATCGTAGTATCTGAGATGTCGTGGTATGTGATATCGTAGTATCTGAGATATCGTAGTATCTGATACCGTAGTATAAGATACCTGATATTTATAATGCCAATGTTTGGTATGAGAAAAGTAGATATAAGAGATGTAAGATATGCATATGTTTGGTACTCTCTTGTGAATAGCATCCATTTTCTTTAAATTTCCATTTTTACCTCTATTAACTTCTTAAAAATATTTACTAATATTTTCAAAATAAATATATAAATAGTTATAAAAAATTATATTCATTTATATTTCTATACTAAAAAAATATCATTTTATAATACTGATAAATAATTAAATTATAATAATATAGTAAAGAGTAATTTTAATATAAAAATTGTCTAAATAAAATAAGAATAATTTGACCCAAGTTTTATTAAAAAAAAAAAATCAACTGAAAATGGTAAAATTAGAACTTTAATTGAAAAGTGCCCTAGCAAACTCCGTTGATGAGTGTCCGGTCCACCAATTATAATTATACCTAATTCTGCACTCAATAAACAAATTATCAGCAGTAAGAGATGAGAACAGGGTCGATCCCCAGGGACTAGTCTTGCCTAAGAGTAATGCAGTTTATTAACCAGAACTTAAAGTAACTAGTGCATAATCTTGCTCAAGACTAATGAACACGACTTATGATAAAATAACAAATTTTGTAAACGACTAAAATTAAAGCAGTTTATAATTAATATGATAAGGTTACCGAATGATTGAGACCTTGGTCAGGATCGTTCTTCATGGAGTTTCACACTTGATCATCTATACAAAAATATTAATTCAACAAAGTAAAATAGATTAACAAAATCACACGGTGAAATCACTCTTTCTTGAAAGTTAATTAAAGGATAACTTACCCAATTTAATGACTTATTAACTAGATGAGTCCGACACGATCGACAATTTAATCTAATTAATAAAATTAAGACCCCGAAAGATATTAACCATAAACAATTAATTTACGAAATTACTTGTTTAGATTTCCTTCTCCCTAACATGGTACAACCTTTTTAGTTACTACTTAGTGATGAACTTATTAATTACGAATCAACAAAACACGTAGCATTATGTTAACAAATCAATTAAACAACCGGTCCCTTAGTTGAAAGTTCAACTTGAAAACAATTAAAAATAGAAGAGTAGAAGAAAGAAAAATATTACAAATTGATAAAACAAATAAGAACAAGATCTCACAAGTGTTGAAACATCCAATGCAAACTCACTCTGAACCAATAAGAGAAGTCTAGCCACGCATGGCCATGGAGCACAAATAAAAAATAAAGTGTTGAGTGTAAAATGAAGTGTCTCTTACGTGAAAACTTAGGAAGCCTATTTAATGTGCTAACTTGAACTAACTTCCCCTCGGATCCCTCAAATTTGAATTACAAGATCTCTCAAATTAAAAAAGATTACAGAATCTAAACTACACATTTAAATCTGAGAATCTGCACTAGTCTTGGACAATACTCATGACAACGAACATATCTTCAAATTGAATAATTTGGGACCAAATAATAGAAAAAAAAATTTATCATTACCTTCAATTCAAAAAAAATTAGAGTAAAATAACTTTCCGGTCCCTGATTTATGCACTCGCTGACAGATAGGTCCCTGAATTTTACCCATTGTACTAGCCGGTCCCCGAATTTTGCAAACGCTGCACTAATTGGTCCCTCCGTCATATTGGCGTTACAAAAATGCTGACGTGGCCATAACGGACGCTGATGTGTCCCGTTATGCGCTGACGTGTCCCGTTATCGCCACGTCAGCACCGTTATATTTCAAAAAAAAAAAAAGCTGCCACGTCATAAAATAGTGACACATAAGCATTTTCTCATTGCACTTATAGGTCCTTGACCCATTTTTATTCCATTATTCTTAATTCCCCCTCCTTTTTATCATCTTCATTCGTTTTAGTCCCAAATCCTCAAAATAAAATCGTAAAGTGTCCCAAAACTCTTTCAAACATTTCAATTTAGTCCTTAAAAATATTAAAAACTTTAAACCCTAAATTCTAAAAAAAAGTCTAAGTTCAACAATTAGGTCCTTGACCCATTTTTATTCCATTATTCTCAATTCCCCCTTTTTTTCATCATCTTCATTCATTTTAGTCTCAAATCCTCAAAATAAAATTGTAAAGTGTCCCAAAACTCTTCCAAACATTCCAATTTAGTCCTTAAAAATATTAAAAACTCTAAAACCTAAATCTTAAACCCCAAACCCTAAACTACTAAACCCCAAACTCTAAACTCCAAACCCAAACCTTAAAACCATAAACCCCAAACTCCAAACCTCAAACCCTAGACCCTAAACCTTAAAACCTTAAAAAAAGTTTGAGTTGTACAATTAGATCCCTAACCCATTCTTATCCTCTTATTCTCAATTCCCCCTATTTTTCATCATCTTCATTCACTTTAATTCCAAATTCTCAAAAAAAAATTATAAAGTGTCCCAAAACTCTTCCAAACATTCCAATTTAGTCCTTCAAAATATTAAAAACCCTAAACCTTTAAACCCTAAAACTCTAAACCCCTAAACCCTAAAAAAATTACACATCACAATTTTTTACACATCATCATAATTTTTGTCTCCCCCTAAACTTTCGTCCAAAAATTAAAAATAAGTCCCAAATATTCTAAAAAAAAACGCAAGCCTCATCATCTTCATCTTCCTCCTTCAACCTCCTCAGATTCAGTTTTGTAATTTCAGATTCAGATTTCGATTTCGCTTTCCTCACTAAATCTTTCATATTCAGACTTCGATTTCATATTCCTCCTCTGATTTAGACGAAGCCCGTCGAGATTCGCTCGAAGAAGTCGCCGAAGTTCGCTCGAAGAAGTCGCCGGAGAAGCTTCTGCTTCCACATCCAACAGATTTGGATCGAGACACTTTGCGTTCGAAGGCTGACGTGGTGTCGTTGTCGTAGGTACTGGTTTTCCCTGGCGACTTCTTCGAGCAAATCTCGACGGACTTCGGCGACTTCTTCGAGCAAATCTCGACGGGCTTCGGCGATTGCGTTATGAGGAGAGTAGAATCTCACCGTGAAGGAAAGCAGCCAAAGATTTGAGGATCTGTTGTTGTTGTGTTTTGATTTGAAGAAGAAGATTGAAGAAGGAAGATGATTAGCTGAAGAACACGAGGAAGAAGAAGAAGTCGCTGGGTTTCTTTTTTTTGGGCTAAAATTGTATTAAGTCCTAAGTTATTTATTTTTTATTATATTTTGGTCCTATTATATAAAGAAAGGACCTTAATTAAAAAAACAAAACTTTTAGGGAATTAAAACCATTTTTTTTATTTAACAGAAAAATTAGATGGAAATTGGAGAGGGACTAAGGGTAGAACTTTTTGGAAACTTGAGGGACCAAAACGGAACTTTAAGCAAACTTGAGGGACTAAAATAATATTTTGACCTAGATTTTTTTATAAAATTACTATCATACCCTCACTATGTGGCACTTAAGGATGTTATTTGTACGTAATTGAAAACTCAAGGGCCCTATTTGCACAAATTGAAAACTCAGGGGTGTTATGTGCACCCAACCTAACACTCAGGGGGTGTCTGTGCATTTTGGCCATATTTTTTATGGACTAAATTGGAATGTTTGAAAGAGTTTTGGGACACTTTACAATTTTATTTTGAGGATTTGTAACTAAAATGAATAAAAATGTTGAAAAAAAAGAGGGAATTGAGAATAATGGAATAAAAATGGGTCAAGGACCTAATTGTTGAACTTAGACTTTTTTTTAGGGTTTAGGGTTTAAAGTTTTTAATATTTTTAAGGACTAAATTAGAATGTTTGAAAGAGTTTTGGGACACTTTACAATTTTATTTTGAGGATTTTGGACTAAAATGATGAAAAAAGGGGGAATTGAGAATAATGGTATAAAAATGGGTCAAGAACCTAATTGTTGAACTTAGACTTTTTTTTAGGGTTTAGGGTTTGGGGTTTTAAGGTTTAGGGTTTAGGGTTTTTAATATTTTTAAGGACTAAATTGAAATGTTTGAAAGAGTTTTGGGACACTTTACAATTTTATTTTGAGGATTTGGGACTAAAACGAATGAAGATGATAAAAAAGAAGGGGAATTAAGAATAATGGAATAAAAATGGGTCAAGTTATGACGTGGCAGCTTTTTTTTTTGGAATATAACGGTGCTGACGTGGCGATAACGGGACACATCAGCGCATAACGGGACACATCAGCGTCCGTTATGGCCACGTCAGCATTTTTGTAACGCCAATATGACGGAGGGACCAATTAGTGCAGCGTTTGCAAAATTCGGGGACCGGCTAGTACAATGGGTAAAATTTAGGGACCTATCTGTCAGCGAGTGCATAAATCAGGGACCGGAAAGTTATTTTACTCAAAAAAAAATTATAAAGAGATTAAGTATTGGCGAACTTAACCTTTACACAATCAGATTTAATTATTTATTATCTCAAAATTCGTGTAGTACAAATTTAAAAATGAAAAAGAAAATACGATATTGAAAAGGTTGGATATGCCTCAACATCTAACTTCTCTAAATTAAATCATTACCTTGAATTCAATTAAGGAAATTAAACAGACTGGAAAGGGAGGAGAAGTGTAATACAAAATGGAAATGAAAGATGTGGAAGTGAATATGGAAATGGAGATCCAAGTGATCACCATGGTAGTAAAAGTGGACGCCAAGATGATGGATGTGACTGAACAGAAATAATAAAAACATATCGAAGGAATTCAAGTAGCTATAGATTTAGCTAGCAATGAAGTGTGTAACTTTTTACAAATAAGATAAAAGAAAAAATGAAGTGTGTAACTGACCGGGCACTCGTCGTTAGTGCCTGACAAATTAATACTCAAGCTATGCCCGAATATTATATTTATATATAATATAGTACAAAACCCAAGGTCGGATCTCTAAGGAACTTCTTGGATGAGAATAACAATTGATTATGTAAATAATTATGAATTCAGGTCTAATGTTTTGTGAGTTAGCAATATTATTATGATGAAAACCAGAAAGTAATAAAGAACATAAAGAAAACAAGGAAAAGATAATATGAAGTCCCTAGAGAATAATCACGAAGTCTACCATCATAGCCCAATAACGATAATCAAGACGCTATTATTATAATTATATCAAGCAAAACCACATCCAATATTATATCTCATATACACGAAACATGGACCAATCATGATAATCATAAACGACTCAAACCAAGTAAACAATTTATAATTGAACATAACAATCCTTAAGCAATGGCGATAATAGAAACAATAGATAGATCACTCTGTCGTACGACCACAATTCAACTGAATGTACAAGAGTAAACATTATTAATGATGAAACAAACACACAAATATTGTTTATGGAAGAATTAAAACAATCTAATGACTACTATCTAAAACTAAACACAACAATAATAATAAAAACTCCCTGGACATCGACGACCGTTGAGCTCAGGCTTCATTCGGATTCTCCTCTAGGATGAAGAACGTTTAGGCTCTCATCATAGAGACCTAATGATGACTACTCAACTATACTCTATTCTGCCGTCAGTTGAGGTGCTGGGGCGATTCTCGGATGCTCTGAATGCAGAATGATGAATTCTATTTATAGGCTCGAAAATATGCTTGATCCGCAAGTCAAGGAACAAATTTGGACTTGAGTCGTCAGCTGAGCCGGCGGCTCAACACGGGGGCGCAACGCAAAATACGCGATTTTTCGATTATTATCTCCGTATCTTGAATCCTAGCCGTCCAAATTATATGTTTAAACTTCGGAATATCCTGAGCCGCGAGATTTCCAATTTGAGCCGCTGGCTCAAATTGACAGCTCAGCGCAAAATCCGCACTGAAGATATTTGCTGACGTCATACTCCTCTCAGAGTCCCGCGCCGCTGGAAGTCTTGATTTGGGTCGGCGGCCCAACACGATGGCGCAAAACTTTTTGTGCTTTTTGTGATCCTCTCGTTGATTCTAGACGTTTACCTTTGGTTAGACCCTGTTTGGATGTCTAAAACACTGACAAACCCATTAAATAGCACTTATTTATAAAATACAATAAATAAACACTAAATAACCTATTTTTATCCATTTTATTGTGCCATACCTAAGTGCAGCCATTAGCACATTAATTGGTCTAATTGCAATATATTAGCATTATAAACACATAAAAAGAAGACCAAATAACATGTCAATATTTGGGCTGATCAAATCCCCCACACTTAAGACTTTGCACTCCTGGGCAAAGGTACGAAGTAGAAGAAAAGATATATGCCAAAGAATCAAGGAACTTTCCCAAGTTCATGATTCAAGGCCAGCACATAGTCATAACCTAGAGCTAGAGAATTCACCAAGCAAGTAACTCTGTAAAGTAGCGCGATCTAATTTCTATAAGACCAATTCCAAAAGTGTATCGCTCTCCTCACTAATTGGGTATTTGTCTCTCAAGTCATTCCTTAGACTAAGTTTCCTACCATATGCTTGTAAAAATTCTCAAGGTCTCCACCACAAGTGTTAAATTATCCAAAATCAAGAGGTCTTTAATAGGATTGTAATGAATGGGAAAAAGGCTATATAGAGATAGTATAGAAAAAGAAAGGAATTTTTTGGTGTTAGACTTACAAAATTTCAAACTAGTATACTTGATAACCAACGTCCTCATGAAATTCTCATCTTCTTTTTTGACCGAAGGGGAATTGCCAATCTTACTTGAAGCACATATATATGGAGAGTCAATAAGCACAATACTCTCTCCTTTTGTCTGACCAGACTTTTTCTCTTGCTTTTCTTTTCTTTTTATTTTGCAAGATACTTTTTTTTTCCTCATATCTATTTTTATGAATATAACCGGCAAACCCAATCTTAAGAGGGATGAAAATAAAAACAAGGATTATGGCAATCAATTTCTACTAAAAGAAATCATGAGTCATATTGAAAACACCTAGTTAAAAGGCTCAAAGGGGCTAACAAGGGATAATGTGTTTATGGCTAGTGTTTGGGATAAAAGGGTGAAGAAACAAGTGCCTCTATCATATTAAGGATATTTAATCACATAAAGCTTTAACCAAGAATTAACACAAGTTCTAGAGAAAAAAAAACTAAGAGACTTAAATGTCACTCAAAAGATAGGAAATATTTAGGCTTAAACTTCCAACTAGGCTAGGTTTCTCTCAAATTGGTCTATAAAAATCAAACAATACTACTAAACCTAGAAAATTACTTAGATTATTCTAGAGCTATAGAAAACAACTAAGACTAAACTCTTATCATAAATATGAAATCGTTCACTCAAGACTTTAAAACATATTAAAAATTCAACCAAGTCGAATTTTACTCAAAAAGTGAAAAATAAAAGTGTAGAATATTCAAATCAAGCACCAAGATAAACATGCAAAAATAATAATTTTAAATTTTTAAAATTTATAAGATTTTCAAAATAGTACCTAAAATTTAAAATTTTTGGGTAAACCAAAATGTAAGTTACTCTAACTTACTCCTCTGCCCCACACTTAAAACTTAACATTGTCCCCAATGTTAGAAATAAATAGGAGTAAAGAACTAAGATAAGAGTGTGAATTTACTCCTTTCTCCCTCACACTTAGAAGAACACATTGTCCTCAATGTTAAAGGGCAATAAAATAAAAATAAGGGAAAGAAAAGAGGAAATTTAAAATCGGGAAAAGTAATGAATTTATAACGAGAAATTAAATTATTCAATAGCCCATAAAGATAAACTTGCAAAGTTTACCACTCCCCCACACTTTAAAGCTCGCATTGTCCTCAATGCACAAGAACAATGAATAAAATAAAAGGGAGAAATAATAAACAAAGCAAAAATAAATTATTTTGCAAAAGGGCTATTAAGAAAAGGACAACTTGAAGGGAATTTCTGTCCTTTTCTAGACCGGAGGAAAATATAATTTTTTGAAAGCTCAAATAATAATGATCAGGGAGTGTGATTCAAAACAAAAACAAAAATAAAACTGAAAATTTAAAAACTGAAAGCAATAAGATAACTTGGGCTGATCCAAACTGACTAAATCACTTTGGTTAGCCGACAAACGAAAACAAATAAAATAAAATACTGAAAGCAGTAAAAGCTAACGTACTGGAGTTGTTTCCTCCCCCACACTTATCTCGCAAATAAAATTGAAATTAATGAATAAGAGATAAGTGGGAAGAAGAAACAACTTGAAGCTTAATCCGACTTCAAATTCTCTTTGAAAATCCAGAGGGGCAGGAGGCGTTGGCACTCGAGGGAACGTATGAAGTTCCCTTCCCTCTGGTCAGCACACTCCTCTTTAATAGTTTCCTTCACACCTATACCACATAAAGAAATATAATCATAAATAGAAGGTGATGTGGAAATAGGGTCAGGAATAACAAAATCAATATGAGCGAGAGGAGGCTTCTCTATTTCAAGTTGTTCACAAATTCCTTGCGAAGGTGGGTTCTCGGACTCTTCTTCTAATTCTTCTTTTTCTTCTAGTACCTTGTCCTTGGAAATTTCAGCTGCTTCCAAGGTGTTTTGATCCATGGTGGGCCAATCATCAATTTCTTGACAATATTTAGAGGGCCCACCATTGCATTTGCAAGGGCTATCTGTGTCAGGTAATTGGGTAGAGAGGAGAGATTCATCATAGTCATGAAGATTGAAGTCTTCCAATTTAGTTCCATCTTCCTCACTACATTGCTTACCTATTTCATCACAAGAAAAGGAAAGAGGGGTAACAGAAATAGTATGATCAATCAAAGCCGTGTTACCTTCATCTTTGAAACTTTCCTTGGCTAATTCTTCTTCTCCTTCTAGGTTTTCCTCAAGAGATTGCTTGTCTTCTAATAATTTGTTGTATGCGTCAGTCACCTCGCCATGAATGAACCATCGAATGAATCATTGTTAGGCCTCATCATCGTTACACTCAAAGTGAGCCACGGGGTCAGATAAGGTGGTAGAAGAGTCATTGCATGCAAGAATATTAGATGTGTGTCTTTTAGTCTCGTCTTGCATCGCATGATCTTCCTCATTACATTGTGGACCTACGTTATCACAATAAAAAGAAGAACAAGTAACAGATAAATTATCATCAATAGACTTAGTGTTACCCTCATCAATAACAATAATTTCATCCTCATCTTCTGTGTCCTCCTTAATTGATGGCTCATGAACCGTATTTTGTTGCTCGCTCAGAAAATACTTTAAATTTAAAAATATTTATTCAAAAGATCCAATCAAAAATAAAATTGAAAAGATACTCAATCAATTCAAATTTCAAATTGAAAGTGAATCATGCTAGAATCAAGGTTTAAAATTTAAAAGATATTAAAATTTTCGAAAATTATTATTTATATAATTAATGAAAATGAAAATTAAAGAAAATTAAAAAAACAAGATGCAAATGTAACCCTAATTTGATCCTAGATCTAATGCAGTTTTTAATATGCAACTATATGAATGCAGAACCTAAATTTAAAGAACTTACACAATAAACCGTTACACTCACAAGAGAGTTCCCCGGCAACGAAGCCAAATTTGACCGAGCACTCGTCGTTAGTGCCCAACAAATTAATACTCAAGCTATGCCTGAATATTATATTTATATATAATATAGTACACAACCCAAGGTCGGATCTCTAAGGAACTTCTTGGATGAGAATAACAATTGATTATGTAAATAATTATGAATTCAGGTCTAATGTTTTGTGGGTTAGCAATATTATTATGATGAAAACAAGAAAGTAATAAAGAACATAAAGAAAACAAGGAAAAGATAATATAAGTCCCTAGAGAATAATCACGAAGTCTACCATCATAGTCTAATAAAGATAATCAAAACGCTATTATTATAATTATATCAAGCAAAACCACATCCAATATTATATCTCGTATACACGAAATATGGATCAATCATGATAATCATAAACGACTTAAACCAAGTAAACAATTTATAATTAAACATAATAATCCTTAAGCAATGGAAATAATAGAAACAATAGATAGATCACTCTGTCATACGACCACAATTCAACTGAATGTGCTAGAGTAAATTTGACCGGGCACTCGTCGTTAGTGCCCAACAAATTAATACTCAAGCTATGCCCGAATATTATATTTATATATAATATAGTACACAACCCAAGGTCGGATCTCTAAGGAACTTCTTGGATGAGAATAACAATTGATTATGTAAATAATTATGAATTCAGGTCTAATGTTTTGTGAGTTAGCAATATTGTTATGATGAAAACCAGAAAGTAATAAAGAACATAAAGAAAACAAGGAAAAGATAATATGAAGTCCCTAGAGAATAATCACGAAGTCTACCATCATAGCCCAATAACGATAATCAAGACGCTATTATTATAATTATATCAAGCAAAACCACATCCAATATTATATCTCGTATACACGAAATATGGATCAATCATGATAATCATAAACGACTCAAACCAAGTAAACGATTTATAATTAAACATAACAATCCTTAAGCAATGGCGATAATACAAACAATAGATAGATAACTCTAACATACGACCACAATTCAACTGAATGTGCAAGGGTAAACTTTATTAATGGTGAAAAAAACACACTAATATTGTTTATGGAAGAATTAAAACAATCTAATGACTACTATCTAAAACTAAACACAACAATAATAATAAAAACTCCCTGGACATCGACAACCGTTGAGCTCAGGCTTCATTCGGATTCTCCTCTAGGATGAAGAACGTTTAGGCTCTCATCATAGAGACCTAATGATGACTACTCTACTCTACTCTATTCTGCCGCCAGTTGAGGTGCTGGGGCGATTCTCGGATGCTCTTAATGAAGAATGACGAATTCTATTTATAGGCTCGAAAATATGCTTGATCCACAAGTCAAGGAATAGATTTGGACTTGAGCCGTCAGCTGAGCCGGCAGCTCAACACGGGGGCGCAACGCAAAATACGCGATTTTTCGATTATTATCTCCGTATCTTGAATCCTAGCCGTCCAAATTATATGTTTAAACTTCAGAATATCCTGAGCCGCGAGATTTCCAATTTGAGCCGCTGGCTCAAATTGACGGCTCAGCGCAAAATCCGCGCTGAAGATATTTGCTGACGTCATACTCCTCTCAGAGTCCCGCGCCGCTAGAAGTCCAGATTTGGGCCGGCGGCCCAACACGATGGCGCAAAACGTTTTGTGCTTTTTGTGATCCTCTCGTTGATTCTAGACGTTTCCCTTTGGTTAGACCCTGTTTGGATGTCTGAAACACTGACAAACCCATTAAATAGCACTTATTTATAAAATACAATAAATAAACACTAAATAACCTATTTTTATCCATTTTATTGTGCCATACCTAAGTGCAGCCATTAGCACATTAATTGGTCTAATTGCAATATATTAGCTTTATAAACACGTAAAAAGAAGACCAAATAACATGTCAATATTTGGGCTGATCAGTAACCTATTGTATAGTAGAAGGACACACACAAAATGAGAGATAGGTACTATGGAAGGAGTTGAGCTAGTTGTATCTATTTATAGGAAAAAATATTGGAGTTTGACATTTATTAATTAATGCATCATGGAAGGACTTTTACATCATCATTCACTTCGAGCCATGGACGTTAATTCAATGAATTTTCCTTTACTTTTAAACTTTGAACAATGAAATTTGTTATTTGTGATGGAGATTGTGCCCTAGGGCCAATCATTTTATATGTATGAACATATTGTTTGACTGATTTATGAATGATAAATTATGTCGTTGTCATATTATTAGCATGTTTACTATGATAACAATCCTTGATTAATTATGTGATAATTATTCTAAACTATCCATGGTCGATTATTCACGTGGGAACGTGAATGAACTAAGACCAGCATGACTTCGGTGTATGGAGATACACGCATGTGATGCTTCTCGAGAGTCATGGTGCAATTATGTAATGGTTACAAGTTGCTGGACCGACCCGGAGAGTCCTGCATGATTTTAGTCAAGAGCTAGTCTCTCCTCTACACCTGTCACAATGCCCTTAGACCTGAGGTCTTCATTATTCCAGCGTTGTAGATGATGAATTTTGGCCTAGTCCAACGTTGCCCGTAACAGGGTAGCCATACAGGCTAGGTACGAGTTTAGTTGTTTGTCGTGCTGAGGAATGTGGTTGACCAAGAATGAATTTTGTCCCTCATTAAGTTGAGAGATATTTGATTGGGCCCCTCGATGAGTTTGTCCAAGGAATGTGTGGCCACACAAGGTAATGGGACTAACTCAAGGAATCGAGAAAGTTATGGTTTGGATTACAAGGATGATTTTCCCATGCCTTATCCATGACCAAAATATCGTGTGACAATAGGGATTATGACAAGGTGGTACTAAGGTTAAGTCGTTGATGTTAAAACGATAACTCACGTATTTTGGGTAGTCGTGATGGCTTGCTAGAGTCTGCTCTCGACTTGTGAGTCATGGAGATGGCTTGTTGCCAATTTCACATGAGGCCTACTGGGTCACACATGAGCAGGATCAAGATACTGTTATGGGACACGAATTAGGGTTTAATTCGTGAGTCACTTTAGTGACGCAATTTAAGACATAGTTGAATGTCTTAGGACATGAAGTCTTGTCTTAAATAAAATCTACATTTGTGATATTTAAATTTGTTAGACAAGTTTAAATATATTAATTGTTAAATAGTTAATTTGATTAGTCTATTTACAATTGAATTCTCATTTAGAATATTAGGGATAATGAATTGACTAAGTCTCCTAAGAGTTGGGGGATTATTGATTTATTAAATTCTCTAATATTGAAGAGTAAGATGAGGTGGCGCCTCACTCTTGAATTTAATTAATGAAATATGATTTTGTTAATTTGAATTCAAGATTTAAATTTGAATTCAAGAGTTAAATTTGAATTAAGATATTAGGGTAATATTTTAATTCAATTTGTTAAGGAAATTAATAAGTTGGTTATAACTTCCTAAGAGTTAGGATTGTTATCTTATTTATTAAATTCCTATAAAACAAACAAGAGGGGGGCGAATTCTTGGAGATTCAAATGCAAGATTTGATCTTGCATTTTGAATTTCAAGAATGCATTTTGAATTTTAGGTTAAGATATTAATGTAATATTTTAATTAAGAATTCAAATCCTCTTGACTCTTTCCAACCAATGGGAAGTGTGCATTCTAGGATTAGGTTTCAAGATATGATCTTGAAATTTAAATTAAGATTGCCTTTTAATCTTGAATTATAATATTAATGTAATTTTATAATCAAGATTTGGTGATTCCCTAATTAGATTTGGTAATTCCCTAAATTCTGGAGTGGGACTCTTTAAAAGCACCACAAGTCGCCTAAATCAAAAAAAGGAAAAAGGGAGAGTTTTTCGACCTAACCCTAAACCTAGGGCAAAAGGCGAGTTGTGAGAGAAAGAGAGAGAGGCGCCAAGAAATTGGTTCTTGAAAGGGTGCTTATCTCTTGAGTTTTGGTGCGCCACTTTGGTTCTTGAATACTTCAAGAAGCGTTCTTGAAGTATCAAGATTTGTAGATTAGGTCCCATAATCTCTTGGAGAAGAGATTAGAGGCTAGCACCTGAGTATCTGCCAAACTGTTCGTGTGGATCACCGGCAGAGGAAGGACACGAGTCTGTGGACTTCTTGGAATTGCGATTTTTCAAAGCAACCGTCTGATTTAGGTAAACGTCTTTTCTCTCTGGTATAAACTGTTGGGAATTGTGCCCTAGGGCCAATCCTCTTTTATATGTTATGAACATATGGATTAATTTATAGAGATAAATTAATGGTTTTCACATTATTAGCATGTTTACTGTGATAACGTCCATGATTAATTATAAGATAATTAATCTAAATCTGTCCCTGATCAATTATTTTCGTGGGAGCGAAAATGAACTAAGATCAGCATGACCTCGGTGCATAGGGATGCATGCACTAGATGCTGGAACGAGAGTCATGGTGCAATTACGTAAGG
>QANZ01051348.1:261117-275742 GCA_003254925.1 Chamaecrista fasciculata | reverse complement strand
AGGGACAATTTAGATTAACTATCTCATAATTAATCATGGGCTGTTATCATAGTAAACATGCTAATAATATGATAACCATTAATTTATTTCCATAAATTAATTGATATGTTCCAAACATATCTATAGGATGATTGGCCCTAGGGCATAATCTCCATCAAACTCCCACTTGCACTAGGTACAATCATTAATCAAACTGTTCCTAACTCTTAGAAACATCCATTAATGTGCGTCTAATTCCCATTTGACGTTACATGATTTTCATGTAAACCTGTGCTGGGGTTTAGCAAGAGGACTGGCAACATTATCCTCGACTGCTACTTTTACATATCTTAATATCACCATCTCCAGGTGATCTTGTCTGAGTACATCACTGTCGGAATTTATTTGTTTATAATACTGATAAATAATTAAATTATAATAGTATAGTAAAGACTAATTTTTAATATAAAAATTGTCTAAATAAAATAAGAATAATTTGACCCAAGGACTAAATTATTAATAATTGAAATAATTCAGGGAATGAGTCATATATTTTGATTATTCATGGATAAATTAGTTGACTCGTTATAAATTTAAGAACCAAATAGTTAGTTTTATTAAAAAAAATCAACAAAAAGGGTAAAATTGGAACTTTAATTGAAAAATGCCTTTGCAAACCCTGTTGATGGGTGTCAGGTCCACCAATTATAATTATACTTGATTCTGCACTCAATAAACGAATTATCAATAGTAAGAGATGAGAACATGGTCGATCCTCAGGGACTAGTCTTGCCCAAGAGTAACACAATTTATTAACTAGAATTTAAAGCAACCAGTGCATAATTCTTGCTCAAGACTAGTGAACGCGACTTATGATAAATTAACAAATTTTGTAAACGACTAAAATTAAAGCAATTGATAATTAATAAGATAAGGTTACTGAATGACTGAGACATTGGTCGGGGTCGTTCTTCATGGAGTTTTACACTTGATCATCGATACCAAAATATTAATTCTTCAAAGTAAAATAGATTAACAAAATAACACGGTGAAATCACTCTTTTTTGAAAGTTATTTAAAGGATAACGTACCCAATTTAATCACTTACTAACTAGACGAATCGGACACGATCGACAATTCAATCTAGTTAATAGAATTAAGACTCGAAAGATATTAACCATAAACAATTAATTTACGAAATTACTTGTTTAGATTTCCTTCTCCCTAACATGGTACAACCATTTTTGTTACTACTTAGTGATGAACTTATTAATTACGAATCAACAAGAACATCTAGCATTATGTTAACAAATCAAAAAGACAATCGGGCCCTTACTTGAATGTTTAACTTGAAAACAATTAAAAAGAGAAGAGTAGGAGAAAGAAAAATATTATAAATTGATGAAACAAATAAGAACGAGATCTCACAAGTGTTGAAACATCTAATTCAAAGTTACCGTAAGCCAAAAAGAGAAGTCTAGAAACGCAAGCCCATGGAGCACAAATGAAAAATAAAGTGTTGAGTGTAAAATGAAGTGTCCTACGTGGAAGCTTAGGAAGCCTATTTAATGTGCTAACTTCAACTAACTACCCCTTAGATCCCTCAAATTTGAATTACAAGATCTCCCAAATTAAAAAAGATTATAGAATCTAAACTTCACACTTAAATATGAAAATCTGCACTAGTCTTGGGCAATATCGTGCACAATGAAAATATCTTCAAATTGCATAATTTGGGAGTTGATTCCATGGGATTTTGTGGATCTTTTGGAATTGAATCTTTACCATGAAAGTATATTGAAGATTGATTAAGCACCAAATCTTAATTTAAAAATATGATAATTACAAAAATAAAGAATCAACCACAAAAATATCATATTTTAAATTTTACTCATAATTTGGGAGGAAATCTAGAAAGTGGGGATTTTGGGGTAAAATATTAAGTATAATATGCAAATATTATCAAAATAATCCCTAAAAGTCTGTCTAAAATATGACTTATCCCCTCTTATATGAGATTCGGGTTCCTTATAACCTTAGGGTTTTGCGTCGTTCCTTATTGTCTCAATGTTACCAAGATGAAAATACCATTGTTTAAGGGAAGGAATGATGGTGATACATATCTTGAATGAGAAATGAAGGTTGAGTTGATATTTTCTTGTCATAACTAATCTAAGGAGAAGAAAGTTAGATTGGCTGCAGTGGAGTTCACATATTATGCACTAGTATGGTGGGATGAGTTACTAAAGTATAGAAAGAGAAATGGAGATAGTATCCTATCGATACTTGGGAAGAGATGAAAAGAGTGATAAGGAAGCGGTTTATACCATCTTTTTACTATAGAGAATTACATCAGAAGCTACAAAGGCTTTATCAGGGGTCAAAATCAGTGGAGGGGTATCATAAAGAGATGGAGATGTTAATGATTAAGGCCAATATTGAGGAAGATCCATAAGTGACGATGTCAAGATTTCTGGGTGGTCTGAATAAGGAAGTTGCTGATGTAGTGGAGTTACAACATTATGTTGAGATGGAGGTGCTTGTTAATCTAGCTATGAAAGTTGAAAGGCAGCAAAAACAAAGGAGTTAAGCTAGGTCATCTTCAAGTTTTAATAACAAAGGGAGATCAAAATGGAGTGAGTTTGATGAGAAAAAGAAAAAGGTTCAATGTGGGATCCAAAGTGAAGGTTGAAGAGGATGACAAAGGAAAAGGAAACAGTACATCACTACAAAAAGGTAATTCTGAACAATCTAAGCATAAGGATGTAAAGTGTTTTAAATGTCAAGGGCATGACCATTATGCATCTGATTGTCCAAATCGAAATACCATGCTTATTAGAGGTGATGAGAAAGTTTCTGAGTCTGAACGTGATAATGATTCTGATAGTAGTCACCCAAGTATGCCTCCTTTAGAGGATTGTTTTGATGTTGGTGAGGATGTTTTGTTTGCTGAACGAGGTAAATCATTAGTTACTAGGCGTGCACTCAATCTAACTATCAAGGAGGAGAATCTAGAGCAAAGAGAGAATATTTTCCACACGAAGTGCTTGGTAAGTGGAAAACTTTGTAGCATGATCATTGATGGAGGAAGTTGCACTAATGTAGCTAGTGCATATTTGGTGGATAAGTAGGAGTTGAAATGTGAAAGTTTCACATTAGGTCTTGGGATACAATTGAGCCTAATGAGAAACTTCAGAGGTATAATTGAAAACAAAAAAATATTTAGGAGTACAACTGAGAATTATTATATAGTTTAGGAGCATTGGGAGTTCTTTTGCCTTATTAAATTCAAACTTATCTTTATTTTTATTAAGTTACATGCAAATAGCGGTGTGCAAAAACGGGTTTAACCCGACCAACCTGGCACTTTTAATCCGGTTTGGTCGGGTCGAGTTTCTTAAATGGGTTACATCAGATTGGCATTTCAATAAAAAAAGTCAGTCTGATCGGGTTGAGCGGGTTAACCCGACCCACACCAATTCAACCTGAACCCAATCGAAATCTTAATATTTTTATATTAAACTCTTTAAATAAATAAATATTTTTCTATTATAAAATAATAAAAATAAATAATAGCATGTATTCTTTGTTTATCTAAATATTTTTATTATTTATCTTTTAAAATGTAGCAATATTTAATCTAATTACAACTNAAAAAAAAGAGCTGTCACGTCATAAAATAGCGACACATCAGCATTTCCTCATTGTACTTATAGGTCCCTGACCCATTTTTATTCCATTATTCTCAATTCCCCCTCTTTTTCATCATTTTCATTCATTTTAGTCCCAAATCCTCAAAATAAAATTATAAAGTGTCCCAAAACTTTTCCAAACATTCCAATTTAGTCCTTAAAAATATTTAAAACCCTAAACTCTAAAACCCCAAACCCTAAAACCCCAAAATCTAAAACTTCAAACCCTAAACTCTAAAAAAAAGTCTGAGTTGAACAATTAGGCCCTTGACCCATCTTTATTTATATTATTCTCAATTCCCCCTCTTTTTTCTCATCTTTATTTATATTGTAAAGTGTCCCAAAAATTCTTCCAAACATTTCAATTTAGTCCTTAAAAAAATATTAAAACCCTAAACCTTAAACTCTAAACTCTAAAACTTTTTTTAATCTTCATCTTCATTCAATTTACTCCTTAAAAATATTAAAAACTCTAAACCCTAAAACTCTAAACTCCTAAATCCTAAACCCTAAATCCTAAACCCTGAAATCCTAAACCCTAAAATCCTAAACTCTAAAACCCTAAAAAAATCTAATTTGAGCAATTTAACATAAATCTCTAACCCCCTAATTTTTTTTAATTTAATCTTCATATTCCTTGTCTTCTCTCATCAGTTCATCATCATCATTCATGGAAGATCCCTTCTCCCTCAACGCAGCCTCTGCTTCATTTTTCAACTCCCTAACTTGCTTCCTAACCGAACCATCCTTCAACCTCCTGTTAATCAATTACTGTCGTTGTTCCGACCACCACCACCACCATCGGCGCCGAAGAGGGTTTCGTTTCGCGATTTGTCGAGTGTTTTCGTTCGTTTTGGATGTGATTGTTATGGATTTTGCGATTGTTATGGGTTTATATATACGCGATTGTTATGGATTTCGTTTTGGCTGTGGCAGAAGCGACGCGATTCTGTGGGTTTTTGAAAATCAGATTCTGTGGATTCAAATCGCAAATCAGATTCGGATGGTATGCATCACGATTCGCGATGGGAATATGTAAAGGAACACTAAAAGGAAAAATGAATCTGTGGGTTTTTGAAACACAGGGACTGGAAAATGAATCTGTGAATCCAAATCTGTGTTGTGTTTGAGTTGTGTTTTGTGTTGTCGTTGTGTTTTGTGTTGTGTTTGCGTTGTGAATCTGTGAATCTGTGAGGAAGATGAAGGTGATTTGGAGGAAATTAGGATGAAGGTGAAGGTGATGAAGATGATGATGATGAAATTAAGATTTAGGGACCAAAATATTTTTTTAATTCTGATTTAATAAATTTGAGGACCCATGGACCAAATTGCAAGAGAGTGGTTTTTTTAGGGTTTAGGGTTTAGGGTTCAAAGTTTTAGGGTTTTTAATACACTTAAGGACTAAATTGGAATGTTTGGAAGGGTTTTGGGATACTTTACAATTTTATTTTTAGGATTTGGGACTAAAATGAATGAAGAAGATGAAAAAGTTTTAGGGGATTTAGGGGTTTTGGGACCAAATTGCAATAGAGTAGTTTTAATGAGGTGTCAAGTGAAAATGAGTTGGATATTAATTTTGGGACCAAATTGCAAGAGAGTAGTTTTAAGGTTTTAGGGTTTTAGAGTTTAGGGTTTAGGGTTTTAAATATTTTTTAAGGACTAAATTGAAATATTTGGAAGAGTTTTGGGGCACTTTACAATTTTATTTTGAGGATTTGGGACTAAAATGAATGAAGATGAGGAAAAAGAGGGGGAATTGAGAATAAATGGATGGATCAATTAAGGGACCGCAAAGTAAACTGGCCAAAACGCAGGGACCGGAAAATACACTACATGACTACAATAATGCTGATGTGTCTCTATTTATCTATGTGGCACAATTTTTTTTTCAACATAATGGGATCTGACGTGGCGATAACGGGACACGTCAGCACATAACGGGACACATCAGCGTCCGTTATGGCCACGTCAGCATTTTTGTAACGCCAATATGACGGAGGGTCCAATTAGTTAGGCGTTTGCAAAATTCGGGGACCGGCTAGTACAATGGGTAAAATTCAGGGACCTATCTGTCAGCGAGTGCATAAATCAGGGACCGGAAAGTTATTTTACTCATTTATATATTATAAAATAATTGAGCAAAAATTATACACTATATTTAATGTAAAATAAGTATTTATATATTTTTATTAATTTAATTTTATAACTTTTAAAATTAATTACTAACCCGACCCAACCCGCATGAACCTGACTGTAACCCGACTCAACTCGACATCATTTAGAGGTTGGGTTCGGGTTGAAAAAATTCAACCTGCTCCTTAATACCCCACCCGAAACCGACCAATGCTCACCCCTACATGCAAATACTAAAATTAAACTTCATTATGATTTAATTTACTAATTTATTATATTATCTTAAATAAAAATATCTTATTTTCATTTCAACCTCACAGAGGACCATCAATTAGATGACCTAAATTTCAATTGATTCTTTATAATCATTTTAATTATCATTAAATTTCTAAATTCTTTTGATATTTCTTGATTCTCCATAAACAGCGACATCAATTTCTTCCTTGTGTCGTCTATTGTGTTATTATTCTCTCATTTCTTTTTAAACCATGTCAAACCAATTTGAACCTAAGCTAAATTTAGCCTAACAGGTCTGGTTCAAACTATTACTCAAATAATGAATGAGTAAACTATTAAATTGGTCCCTGGATTATTGGCTCGCTGACAGATTGGTCCCCGAATTTAGGAAATTGACAAATAGGTCCCTGAATTTTTTTAACAAGTCAAATAGGTCCCCGAATTTTTCTAACGCTAGTCAAATAGGTTCCCGAATAACATGCACAGAAGGACCTATTTGACAAACATTAGAAAAATTCGGGGACCTATTTGACTCGTTAGAAAAATTCGGGGACCTATTTGTCAATTTCCTAAATTCGGGGACCAATCTGTTAGCCAGTCAATAATCCATAGACCAATTTAGTAGTTTACTCAATAATGAATAATAAATGATGGAAATCTCATCTACTATACATCTCATCTACGATAATATATGATAATTGTTAATAACAAACTTGACAAATTCGAAGCATCAAGATTGTATGTTTTAAATGTTGGATTTTTTTGTGTGGATTAGCATTAATCTATTGTAAGATTAATATTTGTATTTACTGATAAGTAATTAATTTATCGTAAGTCTGAATAAGAATAAATTGGGTTCATATTACTTGTGGTATTCCGTGATGGATTGGATTATCCACAAGCCTTCCGGGACCGGGCTAAGAACCACAAGCCACGTCCGAAGAGTATTAGTAATTATCCCATTAAATTACTAATGCAAATATGGAGTTTGTTTGTTAAAGGGACTGTTTTGCAATTATGGTTAAGGACCATTTTGTAATATTAACTAATGGACCAATTAGTGAACTTTTTCACTATATATATGCCAAAGTTGTTTTCACAACTAGGGTGGTCCATCATTTTTACCACTTTGGTCCCTCTTCTTTCTCCACTCCATCTTCTCACTCTTTTGGATCAGTGGCTTGAAGATCTTACCTCCACTCAAGATCAATTTCAACTCCAGGTCAATGATTTCGTCTCCCACACTCGGTTTTATTTCCGTCCATTGGTATCATAGCCTCTTGGTTCTTGATTTTGATTTTTTCTCGAGTTGAATTTGTGAAAATTGTTGCTTGCTGCTCATAGAAATGATTTTCGATTTTGTGCAATTTGGTCCCTGAATCTCTTGATTCTTGTTTGTTTTCGGAAATCGTTTCTTGTGCTTTGTTTATGGTGTTATTATGAACAAATAACATGTCAAAATTGCTGGATTGGAGCTTGTTTTGGGTAAAAATCGAAAACCCATTTACCCTATCTTTTTTCGAACTTTTGAGCTTAGATCCGGCTTTGTTGGAGTTTGTTTTGAGAAATGAGTTTATGGGTACTCATTTTCGAACTCTAAGGATCATTTTGCATGAATAAATTTTGAGGAAAAAGGTCCGATTTGTTGTGTTTCGAAATCGATTATTTTAGGGTTCATCCGTTCAATTTTTCGTATTTGGTGCGTTTTTGAGCTTGATCTTTTGACATTGATTCATGAAAATGAATTTAAGTCATGAAACCAACAAAACCCATGCAATATCTGATCAAATCGAGCTCAAATTTGTGCAAAAATGGTGGTTTTTGGCGGATGAACAGTGACCCACGCGGAGGAAGAAGAACAGTGTTCTTCCTTCCTTGTTTTGTGCAATTTTCATTTTTGGTTCCTCCATTTCTGCTATCTTTGCGTTTTGGTCCCTGTTTGCATTAAAAAAAATTGCAGAAATTGAGCACGCTTCTTTTGGACTTTTGGACTTGGGCCATGGGCTAAATTGATTAATTTATCATTATTTGGTCCTTTATTTTATTTAAAGGATTATGGTTTGTATTGCAATTAATTTAAATTAATTTGTAAGTTTTGGTCCATATTTTTTTTAAAATGACCAATTTAGATCCAATTTTGAATATTTGCCTCAATATTTTATTTCCCTTTGGAAAATAATATTTTTCATAATTTCTTTTGGGGCATCAAAATATTTAGTATCTAATTTTCATAATTTTTTTAAATTCTGAGTTTTGGGGACATGTATTCTCAGAATTTTGAGTTGAAAATTTTTGTGCATATTTTGTGAATTATTGTTGACCATATATGTTTTCCACTCTCCCTAATATTATGGTTTGGTATGTCAAATATTTTTTACCTGATAATATGCACATAAATTGTGGTTTTGTGTCCAAAATTAATTTTGAGCCCCTTTTGGCCAAAATTTTGAAATGTTTGGTTATGGAAGTTATTTTGGGATTGTTGACAACTTGTGATTAAGTGCTCACCTATCGTGGGTCCAGTTACAATGTTGTTTTGTTTTGTGGACTGAAAATTGTATTGACGGTGGACATACCCTATCGGTGTGACATTTGTTAATGCAATCTGTTTTGAGATAATTAATTGCTTAGTTCAGTTTTGTGGACCAATCCGGTAATTAATTAATGCTTTCCAAGTGGGAGAGATTATTATATTTGTATGGATTAGCATTAATTAATTAATTAACTATTATTTGAAATCACTGATTAAGCAACTGATTTGTTTATTTTGTCTCAATATCTCTATTTCATTTTATTGTTGTTTATGGGGCACTTGAGATATTTGTTTTGGACAAAATATTTTATATAGGTCTCTCGATTGAGATAGAACATTTGTTTTTTAATAACCGCTTTGTGGGAATGACTTAGGTGAAATCTTTTTTATGAATTGCCCATTAGTTTCACCTTGTTAAGTCTTGCGGTGTTTTGGTTTATCTCTTGGGACCTATATTTATGTGAGTGCTTAAGAAATCTGAATTGCACTCTTGTGTTTTTTGTTGATATGCTTTCCAATCTTGTGTAAATCCCTTAGACTTCCGCTGCTTTGCTCAAGTGTACACTATTTAAGTTATAGTCGTTCTTAATAGTGTACTTGAGACATACTTGAGCAATTTTGTTAGAGATTATTGGAAAGCTATTAACATGTCATTAGGTACTTATAAAGTACTGTAAATCTTTTGTTGGCCTTTTAAGATCTGATCCGATCGAAAAGTATTACTCGAATCCAGATTAGATTAGTTAAGTAGATCGTTTCGTCTACTTCAAGTTGCATGTTTGTTATGTGTGGAATGACTGTTTTGTTTTAAAGGGTAGGACAGACACCTGCAGTCACTTCAAATATTCTTGCTTTTGTTAATTCATTTATTGGATTATATGGTTGAGGATTCGGATATTTGACATGCATTTGATTAATTTTTTATTCCTTTGACCATCTGTTACGATACTTGATTTGTTGAAAGCTTCTCTCAAATTACAGGTTTTTTGTCTTATAAAATTTGATATAAAATTCTTGTTTGTGGGAGAGAAGATTGTTCAATCTCAGACTATTTGTATGTTAATTGTGGATTTACCCTATCGGTAGAACATGGTTAATATGCAATTTGTGGTGCATGCTCATTTGTATATCTTGTCAACTTTGGGTTTTGTTTATAATGTTTCTGGAGTCTGTTGTATCCTATCGATACGGAGACGATGGATTCATTTTGTGTCCCCTCTTTGTTCTTTCAAATTTTGTATACATGTGTTTTCACTTGTTGATAAAGTTGTATAAGCTGATTCTGTGAGGGAAACTTTGTGTAGTAATTATGTTGTGAGACATAATTAATGTTTCCCATTTGTTAATGGCCAAAATCAGCTTCTGGTTTTAGGAACTTTCATCAGGTTGCATAAGCTGATTCTGTGAGGGAAATCTGGTTTTATAATTGTGTTTTAGAGACATGATTATTGTTTCCTGTTTGTTATTGGTCATATCAACTTCTGTTTCTAAGCAACTTTCTATGATGAAAACTTTGGTTGGGACTAATTATGAAGTTCGGTTTGAGTCCCTAAACATGTATTTGATAATCTTAAATGATTATTTGGTTATGAGGGATCCTGGGCCAATAGATGTGTTTAACCATTTTGGTGCTGCTGATAAGACTTGGTATAAATTTTGGTATGAGCATTCTGTGGACCTTTTAGATGATATCTCGGTCCAGTGGGAGTCTGAGTAAACTTTTAATTGGATTTTCTCCAATTTCGGTCTTTTGTAACTTCGTTACATTTATTGGATTTAGTCCAATTTGGCCTTCAAGAGGCATCTCGGTAACTTCGTTACATTTATTGGATTTAGTCCAATTTGGCCCTTACAGGCATCTGAAGTAACTTTGTTACAATTTATTGGATTTAGTCCAATTTTGGCCCTTACAAGCATCTGAAGTAATGTTTGTTACAATTATTGGAGTTAGTTCCTATTTGGCCTTTAATAGGCATCTCGCGTAACTTTGTTACATTTATTGGATTTAGTCCAATTTTGGCATTTACAAGCATTTGAGGTATTTCTGTTACATTTTTGGATTTAGTCTAATTTTGGCCCTTACAGGCATCTGGGTAACATTGTTACATTTATTGGATTTAGTCCAATTTTGGCCCTTACAGGCATCTGGCGTAACTTCGTTACATGTATTGGATTTAGTCCAATCTTGGCCCTTACAGGCATCTGGGTAACATTGTTACATCTATTGGATTTAGTCCAATTTCGGCCCTTACAGGCATTTGGCGTAACTTTGTTAAATTTATTGGATTTAGTCCAATTTGGCCTTCAAGAGGCATCTGTAGTAACTTCGTTACAATTGTTGGATTTAATCCAATTTGGCCTTCAAGAGGCATCTAAAGTAATTTTGTTATAATTATTGGATTCAGTCCAATTTGATCTTTATAGGCATCTAAAGTAATTTTGTTACATGTATTGGATTTAGTCCAATTTGGCCTTCAAGAGGCATTTTGGGGAACTTTGTTATAATTATTGGATTCAGTCCAATTTGGTCTTAGAAAGACATTTGATGTAATGCAGTTGCATTTGTTGGATTTTGTCCAACTTTGGGATCCAATTTTGTTCAGTTGGTGAGAAACATTGTTTTCCCTATCGGATTCAATGTTTTGTGTTGTCTCACAACTATTTTTGTTGTTGTTTGGATCTGGTTTTGTTCAAATCTTGAGTTTGACATCTTGTGTATCACACTCATTTGGTTCACATCGCTAGTGAACATTCGTTGATAAATTTGTAGACTAAAGGCTTGCCTGTGGAGTCTTCGTTTCATGTGACTCATATGGCTCTTGTTAAATTTTGTGGTGGCCTTAGTCTAGTGGGAGTCTGAGTTAAGTCTTTATAGACTTCTGTATTGTTATATGACATTTCAACGTCATTTCGTACTCTATCTTATTCAGATACTGAAACCATTTTGTGTTGACATTTGTATCACTTGTTTCCCTATCGGATTCAGTGATATGTTTTGTGTATAACACTTGTTTCCCTATCGGATTCAGTGATCTGTGAGTATGGTTTCATCTGTTATGCACTTTTGTGTACTTTGTGATAATTAATTACTTGCTTCAGTATTTTGTTGATTAATCTGTTTATATATTAATGCTATCCAAGTGGGAGATTGTTGGATTTTTTGTGTGGATTAGCATTAATCTATTGTAAGATTAATATTTGTATTTACTGATAAGTAATTAATTTATCGTAAGTCTGAATAAGAATAGATTGTGTTCATATTACTTGTGGTATTCCGTGATGGGTTGGATTATCCACAAGCCTTCCGGGACCAGCTAAGAACCCCAAGCCACGTCCGAAGAGTATTAGTAATTATCCCATTAAATTACTAATGCAAATATGGAGTTTGTTTGTTAAAGGGACTGTTTTGCAATTATGGTTAAGGACCATTTTGTAATATTAACTAATGGACCAATTAGTGAACTTTTTCACTATATATATGCCAAAGTTGTTTTCACAACTAGGGTGGTCCATCATTTTTACCACTTTGGTCCCTCTTCTTTCTCCACTCCATCTTCTCACTCTTTTGGATCAGTGGCTTGAAGATCTTAGCTCCACTCAAGATCAATTTCAACTCCAGGTCAGTGATTTCGTCTCCCACACTCGGTTTTATCTCCGTCATTAAATATTTATGCTCTTTATAATCTTTATGCTTCAATATATATATATATATATATATATATATATTCACATAACTAATAATTGATAAGTAACTAACATATATATTTTTAACAGAATCTTGATCAATTAAGAGCGAAATAGTACTTCTTAAATTTGTTAGCTATATTTTTGCCCATGTTGACTTAAAAAATTGTTTTAAAAAATAATCAATAATCCCTAGATTATATGTATCCAGGGACTTTTTGTAATTTTCTGAAAATATTGAGGGTCAATATGTAATTTTTTTAAAATTTATCATGGTTAAAATTACAAAATAACTCCAAAAGGGTACCAAAGTGTTAACAAAGAATACCACAGGGTACCAAAGTGAAATATGACCAAACCACACGGTACCAAAGTGTAATTTACCTTAAAAATTATATTGAGTCCAAATGTCATTTGTACGATGCGGGCAATTGTGGATGGCAGATCAAAGCTTATAAAGTGGCAAACTCCCTTGAACAGGAAGTCAAGAAAGTTGGAGAAGATCATAGATGTGTGGAGATCATCCAAAACTTTCATTTTTTGTCATTGAGATTGCCATTAAAAATTTGGTTGTTCTAGACCCAAATGTGAGTATTGTGTCAGTCATTGAGAGAGTACAGTCACATTTTAACTTCACTGTGAAGTACAAAGCGGTGACGGAAATAAATCCGAGTGTGGGAGACGAAATCACTGACCTGGAGTTGAAATTGATCTTGAGTGGAACTAAGATCTTCAAGCCACTAATCCAAAACAAAGAAGATGGAGTGGAGGAAGAGGAAGGGACTAAAGTGGCAAAATGATGGACCTCACTAGTTGTGAAAACAACTTTGGCATATATATAATGAAAAAGTTCACTAATTGGTCCATTAGTTAATATTACAAAGTGGTCCTTAACCATTATTACAAAACAGTCCCTTTAACAAACAAACTCCATATATACATTAGTAATCTAATGGGATAATTACTAATATTCTTTGGACGTGGCTTGGGGTTCTTAGCCCGGTCCCGGAAGGCTTGTGGATAATCCAACCCATCACGAATTACCACAAGTAATATGAACCCGATCTATTCTTATTCAGATTTATGATAAATTAATTACTTATCAGTAAACACAAATATTAATCTTACAATAGATTAATGCTAATCCACACAAAAATTCCAACAATCTCCCACTTGGATAACATTAATCTATAAACAGATTAATCAACAAAATACTGAAGCAAGTAATTAATTATCACAAAATACACCAATGTGTATAACAGATGAAACCATACTCACAGATCACTGAATCCGATAGGGAAGCAAGTGATGTACACAAAACAGATCACAGAATCCGATAGGGAAATAAGTGATACAAACATCAACACAAAATGGTTACAGTATCTAAATAAGATAGAGTACGAAATGACATTGAAATGTCATAGAACGAAACAAAAGTCTATAAATTATAAAGACTTAGCTCAGACTCCCACTAGACTAAGGTCATTCCAAAAATTTTCAACAAGAGTCATATGGGTCACATGATTTAAAAACTCCATAGGCAAACCCTTAGTCGACAAATTTATCAACGAATGTTCACTAACGATGTGAACCAAATGAGTCTGATACACAAGATGTCAAATTCAAAATTTGAACAATATTGGATCCAAATAACAATGAAATTCAACAGTGAGATAACACAAAACATTGAATCCGATAGAGAAACCAATGTTTCTCACCAACTAAACAAAATTGGATCCCAAAGTTGAACAAAATCTAAAAAATGCAACCAAATTACATCAAATGTCTTTCTAAGACCAAATTTGACCGAATCCAATAATTATAACAAAGTTACCCAAATGCCTCTTGAAGGCCAAATTGGAATAAATCCAATACATGTAACAAAATTACTTCATATGCCTATAAAGGTCAAATTGGACTGAATCAAATAAATGTAACAGAGTTACTGTTGGGAAATCACAGAGGGAGCGCAGCGGAAGGGGAAAATAAAATTTTTTCAGGGACTAAAACGTAATTAAAAACAAACTCTGTGATTCCTTCCAGGATCCACTAACTATGTTTATACCAGTTTTAGGAAAGATGTTTACCTAGCTTTGATCGGTGACTTGTCGAATTTGCGAATTGAGAAGTCGACAGTGTGTCCTTCCTCTACCAGTAATCCACACGAGCAGTTTGGCAGATGCCTAGGTGCTAGCCTCCTTCACTTCTTCCTAAGTGAAAACGGGAACTATATCTATGGTTCTTGAGTAATCAAGAAGTGTTCTTGATTATCAAGATTACATGGGATTGGCGAATTTTCACTCTCTATAGATGCACTAGGCGAATTCTTTGGTCTAACCAAGAATCAATCTATGTTGTGAATTGTGT
>QANZ01051348.1:235084-260237 GCA_003254925.1 Chamaecrista fasciculata | reverse complement strand
AACGTTGGACTAGGCCAAAGTTTGACAACTACAATGCCGGAATAGTCAAGACCTCAGGTCTAAGGCTATCGTGACAGGTGTACAGGAGAGGCTCGCTTATGACTAAACCCATGCAGGACTCTCCGGGTCGGTCCAGTAATTTTGTAACCCTTACAAAATTCCATCATGACTCTCGTGAAGCATCTTGTGCATGTATCTCTATACACCGAGGTCATGCTGGTCTTAATTCATTTACGTTCCCACGTGAATGATCGACCAGGGACGGTTTTAGATTAATTATCTTATAATTAATCAAGGACGCTATCATAGTAAACATGCTAATAATATGATAACAACATAATTTATCTCTATAAATTAATCAAGAAATACATATGTTCAAATAACATATAAATAAAATGATTGGCCCTAGGGCACAATCTCCATCAGTTACTTCAAATGCCTCTTGAAGGCCGAATTGGATTGAATCCAATAATTGTAACAAAGTTACCTCAAATGCCTCTTGAAGGCCAAATTGGACTAAACCCAATAATTGTAACAAAGTTACCCCAAATGCCTCTTGAAGGCCGAATTGGACTGAATCCAATAAATGTAACATAGTTACCTCAACTGCCTCATGAAGGCTAAATTGAACTAAATCCAATAATTGTAACAAAGTTACTTCAAAGACTAAATCCAATTATTGTAACAAAGTTACCCAGATGCCTCTTGAGGGCCAAATTGGACTAAATCCAATAAATGTAACGAAGTTACTTCAAATGCCTCTTGAAGGCCAAATTCGAATAAATGTAACAAAGTTACTCAAATGCCTTTTGAAGGCCAAATTGGACTAAATCCAACAAATGTAACAAAGTTACGCGAGATGCCTCTTAAGGCCAAATTGAACTAAATTCAATACTTATAACAAAGTTACCTCAAATGTCTCTTGAAGGCCAAATTGGACTAAATCCAATAAATGTAACAAAGTTACGCGAGATGCCTATTGAAGGCCAAATTGAACTAAATTCAATACTTGTAACAAAGTTACCTCAAATGTCTGTAAGAGCCAAAATTGGAGAAAATCCAATTAATGTTTACTCAGACTCCCACTGGACTGAAATATTATCCAAAAAGGTCCACAAAATGAAATTTATACTAAGTCTTGTCAGCAGCACCAAAATGGTTAAACACATTTGTTGGCCCAAGATCCCTCATAGCCAAATGATCATTTAAGATTATCAAATACATGTTTAGGGACTCAAACCAGACATCATAATTAGTCCCAACAAAAGTTTTCACCACAGAAAGTTGCTTACAAACAAAAGCTGATATGGCCAATAACAAACAGGAAACAATAATTATGTCTCAAAACATAATTATAACAGAAAGTTTCCTTCACAAAATCAGCTTATGCAACCTAATGAAAGTTGCTAAAACCAGAAGCTGATTTGGCCATCAACAAATGGGAAATATTAATTATGTCTCAAAACATAATTATAATACCAGATTTCCCTAACAAAATCAGCTTATGCAACTTTATAAAAAATGTGAAAACACATGTATATCAAAACTTGCAGAACAAAGAGGGGATCAAAACAAAATGAATCCATCGTCTCCATATCGATAGGATACAACAGACTCTGGAAACATTATAAACAAAACGCAATGCTGACAAGATATGAATGAGCATGCACCACAAATTGCATATTAACCATGTTCTAGCGATAGGGTAAATCCACAATTAACATACAAATAGTCTGAGATTGAACAATCTTCTCTCCCACAAACAAGAATTTTATAATACAAAAATCCTGTAATTTGAGAGAAGCTTTCAACAAATCAAGTATCGTAACAGATGGTCAGAGGAATAAAAAATTAATCAAATGCATGTCAAATATCCGAATCCTCAACCATATAATCCAATAAATGGATTAACAAAAGCAAGAATATTTGAAGTGACTGCAGGTGTCTGTCCTACCCTTCAAAACAAAACAGCCCTTCCACACATAACAAACATGCAACTTGACGTAGACGGAACCATCTACTCAGCTAATATAATCTGGATCCAAGTAACAAAACCATTCTAATCGGATCAGATATCAAAAGGCCAACAAAAAGTTTACAATACTTTACAAGTACTAATGACATGTTAATAGCTTTCCAATAATCCCTAACAAAATTGCTCAAGTATGTCCCAGGTACACTTATACGAAAGGTTACAACTTGAATAGTGTACACTTGAGCAAAGCAGCGGAAGTCTAAAGGGATTCACACAAGATTGGAAAGGTTATCAACCAAAACCACAAGAGTGCAATTCAGATTTCTTAAGCACTCACATAAATACAGGTCCCAAGAGATAAACCAAAACACCGCAAGACTTAACAAGGTGAAACTAATGGGCAATTCATAATAAGATTTCACCTAAGTCATTCCCACAAAGCGGTTGTTAAAACAATTAATATATCTCAATCAGGAGACCTATACAAAATATTTTGTCCAAAACAAATATCTCAAGTGTCCATTAATCCAAAAACAAAATAGAGATATTAGGACAAAATAAATAAAATCAATTGCTTAATCAGTAATTTCAAATAGTAGTTAATTAATTAATGCTAATCCATACAAATATAATAATCTCTCCCACTTGGAAAGCATTAATTAATTACCGGATTGGTCCACAAAACTGAACTAAGCAATTAATTATCTCAAAACAGATTGCATTAACAAATGTCACACCGATAGGGTATGTCCACCGTCAATACAATTTTCAGTCCACAAAACAAAACAACATTGTAACTGGACCCACAATAGGTGAGCACTCAATCACAAGTTGTCAACAATCCCAAAATAATTTCCATAACCAAACATTTCAAAATTTTGGCCAAAAGGGGCTCAAAATTAATTTTGGTCACAAAACCATAACTAAAGTGCATATTATCGGGTCAAAAATATTTGACATACCAAACCACAATATTAGGGAGAGTGGCAAACATATATGGTCAACAATAATTCACAAAATATGCACAAAAATTTTCAACTCAAAATTCTGAGAATACATGTCCCCAAACTCAGAATTTAAAATTATGGAAATTAGATACTAAATATTTTGATGCCAAAAAAAATTATAGGAAAAAAATTTTCCAAAGGGAAATAAAATATTGAGGCAAATAATCAAAATTGGATCTAAATTGGTTATTTAAAAAAAATATGGGCCAAAACTTACAAATTAATCTAAATTAATTGCAATATACAAAATCATATAATGACCAGGTCCTAAATTAAATGGATCTAGCATAAATGAAGAAGCCTCAATTTTACCATGGCCCAAGTCCAAAAAAAATGGCGTGGCTTACTGCAGAATTTTTTTTTTTTAATGCAAATGGGGACGAAAACACAAATAGCACAAAAGAGGTGGACCAAAAGTGCAATTTTCACAAAAGAAAGCAAAGCAAGTGCGTCAGGAAGAATAACATTGTTCATCTTCTTCCTCAAGCGGACACTGTTCATGCGTCCCAAAATCCGCCATTCTTGATCCATTTTTGAGCTCGTTTGATGTGGATTTCTCATGGGTTTTCATTGTTTCATGACTCAAAAACATTTTCATGAATCGATTTCGAAAAACAAGCTCAAAAACGCCCCAAATCGAAGAAAAACGGACCATGAACCCTAACTTGGACCGAATCGAAAAAACCACCAAATCGAGCTTATTTCACAAAATTTTCAGATGCAAAATGATCCTTGGGGCCGAAAAACAAAACCCAGAAACTCATTTGTCACAACGAACTCTATCAAAGCCGAATCGAAGTCTCAAAAAATCGAAAAAACAAGACGAAATGGGTTTTCGATTTTCAGCTCAAACAAACTCCAATCCAGCAAATATGACATGTTATGTGTTCATAATAACAAGATCAACAAAGTCCAATAAACGATTTTCGAAAACGAGCAAGAATCAACAGATTCAGGGACCAAATTGCACAAATCGAAAATCATATTATGAACACAGCAAGCAACATATTTCACAAATTCAACTCCAGACAGAATCAAGATCAAAAACCAAAGGCTATGATACTAATTGAAGGAAATAAATCCGAGTGTGGGTGACGAAATCACTGAGCTGGAGTTGAAATTGATCTTGAGTGGAACTAAGATCTTCAAGCCACTAATCCAAAACAAAGAAGATGGAGTGGAGGAAGAGGAAGGGACTAAAAGTGGCAAAATGATGGACCTCACTAGTTGTGAAAACAACTTTGGCATATATATATAGTGAAAAAGTTCACTAATTGGTTCATTAGTTAATATTACAAAATGGTCCTTAACCATTATTACAAAACAGTCTCTTTAACAAACAAACTCCATATATACATTAGTAATCTAATGGGATAATTACTAATACTCTTTGGACGTGGCTTGGGGTTCTTAGCCCGATCCCGGAAGGTTTGTGGATAATCCAATCCATCACGAATTACCACAAGTAATATGAACCCGATCTATTCTTATTCAGATTTATGATAAATTAATTACTTATCAGTAAACACAAATATTAATCTACAATAGATTAATGCTAATTCACATCAAAATTCCAACAAACGGGACTCTCTACTTACATGCCTAATAGTTGATCCTTTCCTTCTGTTATAGAAGGACAACCTTTCAATTGATGCATGATATTGATACTGCCATGGATATATATTGTCGTCCTCGTCCTCATTGTCGTCCTCTTCATAACATATTGATTTAAATTCTCTTCCTGATCTAACCATGATTTTGATAATAACATGTGCTGCAATTTTATTGGGTTTTAAGCAGTATGATACCATGCAAAGTAATAAACTGTATTATAGATAAACTCATTTTATGAAAAATCAAAGGTCAGAAAGTTATTTTAGTCCCTAATGTTTACCCAAAGTTTTGTTTTCGTCCTTAATATTTTTTTGTTTCGTTTTGGTCCTTAATATTTGCTAAAAGTTTAAACATTGGTCTCTAACTATTAAGTATGGTCATATCTCTCTCGTTTCAAACTCTAATGCCATTAAGTTAGAGCTACAGGTTAGATTTGATGAGTTCTTTTTTTTCCTAATTGGAGTAATTTACTAACGAGGTCAAATTGGACCAATAAATAGGTCGTTTATTTCATGATTTTGGTCATATCTTTCCCGATTCAAGTCTAAATGCAATGAAACCGGAGTTACAAATTATTCTTGATGAGTTTTTTTTCTATCCAATTGGGGTCGTTGGCAAATGAGATCAAATAATGATTTGAAAATGAGTTTTGTCAAAACATCAATATTAACATTCAAAGTACTATTTGACCTCATTTGTCAATGGTATCAACTAGACAAAAAAAGAACTCGTCAAGAATAACTTGTAGCTCTGATTCTGTTGTATTCGGACTTGGAACAAGAGAGTATGACCAAATTCATGAAACAAACAACCCATTTTCGAGCTCAATTTTATGTTCAAACTTGACCTTATTTATCGATGACTCCAACTAGGTAAAAAAAGAACTTATCAAATTTAACTCATAGCTTTAGTTTAATTGTATTCTCGATTGGAACTAGAGATATGATCGATCATATTCATTAGTTAAGGACCAATGGTGAAACTTTTAAGAAATATTAAGAACCAAAATGAAATGAAAAGATATTAACGACCAAAATAAAACTTTAGGTAAACATTAATGACCAAAGTAAGTTTTGACCAAAATCAAATTGGATCATTTTTTTTTGGGGTAAGAAAATCAAATTGGATCATTAGTCGTTGATACTTGATATTTTTTTTTTTTTTGGCAAAAGCATCCTTTTCGTCTTCAAACTTTACATTTGCTGTCAACTCCGTCCCCAATTTTTTTTTGTTGTCAATTTTGTCCCCAATCTTTCACATTTTGGTCAATTTTATCCTTTGCTCTTACTTTAGCCAAATATTAATGACGGGATCTATGTGACTAACGATATATAATGTAAAATTGATAGAAAAAGAAACTCAAATCTTAACTCAGATTGAAAAACAGGATGCAGTCCGTCGTTAATTTATTAAAAGAAATTAGTCAAGGGATAAAATTGACGAAAATATAAAAGATTGGGGACGAAATTGATAGCAAAAAAAGATTGGGATAAAATTGACAGCTGATGTAAAGTTTGGGGACGAAATTAGTTTTTTTTTGTCGTTGATACTTGATATTTACAACGCAAGCAGACGCTGCAGGCTGCTCACATACTAAACATACACGTGTAATCTGCATGGGCCATTGGTTTTTTTATTATTATTTTGAAAAATTTAGACAAAATTAGTCATTTTATCATTTGATTTTAAAGTCATTTTAAATTTATTATTAATTTTGAAAGAAATTCATATAAAAAAAATTCTCTATGTTAGGATAATTTCTTTTTGGTGTCAATATGTTCTTCTTTTTCAAGTGACTAGTATTAAGTTTAATAGAAAGAAATAAATTCATATAATATAATGATTTTATGTTTGTATTTCTTTTTTTATTTTTGGTGGGCTACATGTGTTTGTATTTCTATAATAATAGTCTCTAATAAAATTGGTAACATATATTTTTTCAAAGTTTCAGTTCTTTACATTAAGAATTTTGTAAAAGAAAAAAGTCTATACAAAATCTCTTCTTTTTTTTTGTATGATCTGACTTTCTATGAAGTAGAAATTTTTGAAAAAAAGGTTAAAATATCATTTTAGTCTTTAAATTATGGCCTAAGTTTTATTTTATCCTAAAATTATTTTTTGTTTCATTTTAATCTTCAAATTTTCATATTTGTTCTATCTTGGTAATCAAAATGTGAATTCATATGATTTTTGTCATTATTTCTAATTTGAACAATTGAGATTGACAATTTCTCTTTCATGTGTCATAATAAGTGAGTTAATAAAGAGAAAAAAAAAATCATTCTTAATCACACATTAGAGATAAATTTTTGTTAATTTTTCTTTTAAAAAGAAAAATATTTTCTTTTCTTCTTTGTTAAATCACTTATTATGACGCATATAAGAGAGAAACTATTCATATTAGTTGTCCATTTTAGCTAACGAAAGAAACAAAATGAAATCACATTTTGGGTACAAAAATAGAATAAACATAANTCCGTCCGAAATGAACGGATATTTAGGGTATCCGATATCCGATACCCTATTACTTATTTAATTTTTATATTTTACTTTTAATTTAACATTTTATATATAAATATTTAAATTTAATTAATTATATTCATATATATTTTTTATATAATCATATTTTAGTTATTTTATATTTAATTTTTTATTTTAAAAAATAAATTTAAAATGTAAATAAATAATAATTTCATTTAATTATATTAGTTGGCGGATAATGGATATCCATATTTTTTTTGGATATTTCGAGTATCCGTCGGATACCGAATATCGAATAAAGTGCAGATACGGATATTAATTTATACGGATAGGATACAAATATTGGATAGAATAAACAGATACGGATAACGGCAAAACCACCGTACAATCTCACAGAGAAGAAGCCTGAAAACAGAGAAGAGAAGAGAGAGAGATGAAGACTGTGTTAAGCGGAAGACTAGCCCTCTCTCCCAACCACGTTTTCAATCCGAAGTCAGGTATCTTCTTCGCTTCTCTATTTTCTTCGAATTTTATGTCTTTCTTCTCTGCAATTTTTTACTCATTCGCCAATCAAACGAGTGTATTCTTCAACTATTTGAACCTAATCTCGACAGTAGTGATTCCTGACTTATATATCGATTGAAGCTTATTTCTCTGTGGAACTAATTTATGTGTTTTAGTTTCTGCTCCGTTTTGTTTGTGAAAACTGAAAACTGCCCTTGTTGGTGTTTATCATGATACGAGATTTTCATTTCTTCAGGAACGCACGCTTATTGTACTCTTTTTGTTGAATTCCTGAATTTACTTGAGAAGCTACGATTCCTTAATAATGGTTATTATTATTATTATTATCATTTTCAATGTATTGAGCTCTCCCAAGTCCTATCAATATTATCCCAGAATAGAGGAATAAATTCTTTACTTTGAAAGTTGTATCACTAAGATTTTCTTGAAGTGGTCTGGTTTTCTCCAATCACTTTTTTTTTGGTACCCTTAGTTAAAAGAAAATTATTCAAAATCTTGTGTCGCTTTGTTTTTCTAGTTTTTTGGAACTTTAAAAGTCAATGAACCTATGGAATACTATAGCATCATCTTTAATGTGAAATTCCTATAGAAATTGGACTAAGTTTGCATTTACTGTTTTTTCTGCAAGAATGGGCAGTAAAGTGGCTTAACTCCGCTTCGGTACTGTTAGAAATGGAACCAAGTTTTTAGCGGGTGGTTACCAGAATGTTGTTTAAAGGAAACCATACGCAGAAAATCTTATAATGCACACTTGAACAGATAATCACATTGAGTAGCAGATTTGCTATCACTAATATAAGAATGAGTGAAAGATAGCTTTCAGTTATGTGCAGGCTCGAGTTGAAAGAATTTTGCTAAAGAAAATAGTGGAATTAGTGCTTAAACCAAATCTAATGAGAATTTTAGTAATGCTCATATTATAATGTTTTTAATCTCACTTGCTAAACTGAGTTCATATGGAGCAATTTTATACTAGACCTTCTGAAACATCAGTTTCTATAAGGTAATTTTTTCATTCCAATGCCATTACAAGTTGTTTTGTGTTTTATGAAATCTGGGAATAGTGGAAATCTATGTCACATTTTTATTTTCCTACTTGTATAGCTCAATTTCTGGTATATTGGATATATGTGACTATGCCCTCCTGTATGGCTAGAATAAACTCCCCATTTTCTACCCTCATGTCAATTTAATATAGACCAATCTGTAAATGTACATGTTTTACATTCCCTTCCTCTGCCTTCAGTAGGTGTATATGATTGTGATCTTCTTCCCCCCTCCTTCTTGGTCATTCTTTTCTTGCTTTTTCTTGCTTGTGTGTGCCTGTGTGGCCCTATGCATGTGTAAGATATTCTGTCCTGATAATTTTTGTCTTGTGCAGCTAATTACTTGGTTATGTTTAACCTAATATCTTATCTTTCTTATTTCACGACTTATTTAGTTATATGAAACTTGTTGGTGGTATAAAATCTTGGGTTGTTCTAAGCATTTGGTTGAGTACTTACATTGGACTGAACCCGGATTTGCATTGCAGGGGACAAATGTTCTCTTTGTAAAGGACCATTTTCCAATCTTTGCATTCCCATTGCTACATTAGCGACAGGACCGGGAAAAGGAGGACTGCTGGATAAGCCAGTTATTGAAAAAGGCACTCCTAGTCCTGGCCGTGAATCTGAGTTCAACTTGAGGTATTCAGATATTTTGATAGTTGCAATCCTCAAATTACAATCTAATTAGTGGGAAACATCTTTGCACAAATTCACTCTGTTAAATTACAAAAACTAGGGGCTTTGCGTGTCCTAACGGGCACACAAATATATATGTAATGTTTGAATAATTAGAATTTAAAATTATATTATAAAGTAACTGTTAATTTTATTATATTTTAAAATAATAAAAATTTTAATATCAATGATTTGCTTCTAAAAGTTTATAATTAATTTTTTTGAATAATTTAATAACAATAGAGATTTATGATTCAGAATTATAGACGATAATTGAAGAAAATGGAGGAATATAGTAGAGCAGCCAGTTATACATGAAAGGACAACAATAGAGTTGTGATTCATGAAAGTGAGTTCCTAAAAAGTAGGGGGTAAATTATAATTTTTTTATATTTATTTGTAATATATTTATTTTATACTATAGTTTTAAATGACCGACTACCAGAAGGCTCACATATATAATAGTATAAATATAGATATAGATATAAATAAGGGAATTCTCATTGCAATACCTAGATTAAAAAAAGCTTGAAACAATTGGAAGAAATGCTGAAATCTGAGAACTATTCTTGAGATAACGATGGAATCAGCGAGAATTCTGTCAGATAAGTTATGTCATTTTCTTTCATTAAAGAAGAGTAAACCTATTTTTTGGTCTCACAAAACTATTATTTAGTCTTTGAATATTGGAAATATACTTTTTGATCCTTGATATTTTAATAAACATTATTTGTAAGAACCAAAGTTGATGTTTGTAAAAGGAATCAGGGACCAAAAAGTATATTTCTAATATTCAGTGACTAAATTGTAGTTTCGGGAAATAATTATGGACTAAAATGTAGGTTTTCTCTATTAAAGAATGTAGGGCATATAATCATTTGTAGCAGTCTTTCCCTTTCACTTTCAACAGTTAGGATTGTCATTTTGGAAAATTTGAAACATTGGTCATGCTTTGACCTTCCTGGTTATTTAAAAGCTGTAACATTCAATGAGTTTACTGGTCAGTTTTTTGCTACCAAGTATAGACCTTGAGACTTAACATGGCCATGAACACATTTACTGGCCAAACTTCAAATATACAGGGGAAAAAGAAAGTACTAATCCTGGGTTTTCTAAGATGTTCAGGAAATCTCGGAAAACAGCTCCCCCATATCGAGTGATTTTGCACAATGACAACTTCAACAAACGTGAATATGTTGTTCAAGTGCTGATGAAAGTTATTCCAGGGATGACCCTTGACAATGCAGTTAACATCATGCAAGAAGCTCATCACAATGGATTATCAGTGGTGATTATCTGTGCCCAAGCTGATGCTGAAGAACACTGTATGCAACTACGAGGCAACGGGCTTCTGAGTTCAATTGAACCTGCAAGTGATGGCTGCTGATGACAGGTCTCACCATAAAATCAGTGTTGGTTCAAGTTTAGTGTATTAGTAGGTGTATATAATTTACTTGTCATGATAGTTTTAAAGAAATGTCTTCTGTAAGAAATTTGGTTTTCGCATGATTAAGAAGACGAGGGACACTTAAGATTGAAGAAATAACTGCAGAAGTTATTCATCTATTCATGACTTGAACTCTGTAATTAGATGATCCTCCCAAGGAAATGGAGAGGATAAAATTAGGAGAGAGAGAGAAACATATATAATTCACAACTAATTAAGATCTTTTGTGTTTTTAATGGAGGTGAATATCTTTAATTTTAAAGAGATCATCTGATATGAATATCAAGTTGTCAGTTAGTAGTACTAATATCTATAGGTAAAAGGTTGGGTTTAAATTTTATATATTATTGAAGACACTTGTTTAGAAAGTTTTATCTTCATTATGAATAAAAGTTAATTCTTCCATATATTTTAAAAGGGATAGGTAAAAGATATATTGTGTTCATATATATATGAAAAAGAAGACAAAAAAGACAAATTTGGCATGCATATACCTGTTTTTAAGTGATCACCTTAATTTTGTCCGAGTTTTCCAATAGAGATCAAGTTTTCCTTCTTTTTCTCATCTATTTTTTCTTGGTTTAATGTATATGCTGGTTGCAATGCACCACTCACTAAAATGCCCGATAATATAGGAGACTTGCATCTCTTATTTATTGATTTATTGGTAGAAGCACTAATTTCATTTTCAAACTTCATATCAATTTTTAATTTCATCTTTAATGGTCAATTTTATTTTTAAAATTTCATATTTTGATCAATTTTATTCTTTACTTTTACTTTAGTCTTATATTAAAGAAATCTTAAGTTACTAATGAAATTAAATGTAAAATTGATAAAAAAAAAAAGAAGATTAATTCAATTTCAAATTTAGATTGAAAAATACAATAAAATCAATAAGTTAAATTATTGAAAAAAAATTATTTAAAAGATAAAATATGAAATTTTGAGAATAAAATTAACAATAAAATAAACAGTGTGGACGAAATTAAAGTTTAATGTAAAGTTTGAAAAAAGAATGTAAGTTTAAACTTTAATGTAAAGTTCGAAAATAAAATGTTTTTGCCTTATTAATTCCACCGAAGCATATTCGACTATTCATTATCTACTTGTCATTTACAAAACATAGGGCCTGGTTGGGTGAGCATTACTTTTTCATTATTTTTTCATTATCCCCATTTTCATTACATAACTTCATCTACAGTATTATATGGGTGTTTGTTTTGCAATTATAAAGTCATTACAGTATATTCCAATATATAGGTAAGGCCCCCCAATTGATGTTTTATGTAAAAAATCTTATGCTGATTTTATGGAATCTGTAGTGTTTGATAAGGTTTATGTTTCTTAGTGATGAAGCTAGCGGTTTATCAAAAAAAAATAAAAATTGATAGAACATTTTTTTTTTGTTTTGGAGACAAAAGACTCTTTCGTGCCCCTAACGTTTGGGGTGATTTTCAGTTATGCCCCTAACGTTTCATTTGTGTCAGTTGTGCCCCGAATGTGAAACGTTAGTTTCAATTATGTCTCCAATTTTGACTCAATGTTCATGTGTCAATTTTTTTTACTTGTGTGTTAATTTTTTGTTCTGAATTGAATATGTGGCAATATGACTGGATAAATAAAACATTCCTAATTTATTTTTTATCCACCGTAGCATTTCCTACGTGGATTTACATTCTCTAAACTAAAAAATTACTACCCTAAAATTTTTTTGACAACTTCATCTTCATCTTCGCAAGCCTTATACTAGGAAAAAACCCTAAATTTCTCTAAATTTCTTTCTTCACCTTCGCGTACGCAAGAGTAGGGTTCGGAAACCTAAAACCCTAAACTTTATTCACCTTGGGGGCACAATTGGGGGCCTAATTAAAACTAACGTTTCACATTGGAGGCATAACTGACACAAATGAAACGTTAGAGGCATAACTGAAAATCACAGCAAACTTTAGGGGCGCGAAAGGGTCTTTTGCCTTTTTTTTAATTATTGTTATTTACTAAGGAGCAAACCCCCTTTTTGGTCCCTCAATTGTTACTGAGTCGAGGAATCGGTCCCTCAATTGTGGGAAACTACAACTCAGTCCCTCAATTGTACAATCCTGTTTACGTTTTGATCCCTCACGTCTGGTCCGTTAGTGATAGAGGTGTTAAGTGATGACGTGTCACCGTTATCTGCTTAGGTGGCCGTTAAATGCTTAGTTTAGGGATCAAATCCTCGACTCAGTAACAATTGAGGGACCAAAAAGGGGGTTTGCTCAAATTAGTATCCAACTCATTTCCACTTGACACCTCATTAAAACTACTCTCTTGCAATTTGGTCCCAAAACCCCTAAATCTTCTAAAACTTTTTTTTAATCCTCTTATTCATCTTTTTCATCTTCTTCATTCATTTTAGTCCCAAATGCTAAAAATAAAATTGTAAAGTATCCCAAAACCCTTCCAAACATTCCAATTTAAATGTATTAAAACCCCTAAAACTTAAGCCCCAAACTCTAAACCCTAAACCCTAAAATCTTAAACTCTAAACCCTAAAACCCTAAATTCCTAAAATTGTAAAGTTTCCCAAAACTCTTCCAAACATTCCAATTTAGTCCTTAAAAGTATTAAAAACCCTAAAATCCTAAAACCCTAAACTCTAAAACCCTAAACCCTAAAATCTAAAACCCTAAACCCCTAAACCCTAAATCCTAAACCCCTAAAAAAACTACTCTCTTGCAATTTGGTCCCTAAATCCTACTTTCCTCTTCATCATCTTCATCTTTCATTATCTTCATCTTCTCATCCACTCTAAACCCCAAACCACAAAACCCTAAAACTACACAACCAGAAATCACCAAAGATTACACAAGTTTCATCAATTCATCAATTCTTGATTAAAAAAAATTAGTTCATCATCAGTTCATATTATCATCATCATCATTCATCAGTTCATCATCCAAAAATTAAAAAAAAAAATCAGTTCATCATCAGTTCATATCATCATCATCATCATTCATCAGCCGAAAAGCTCTCGTGGCAGCGAAGGAAGGAATCGAGAAGCTTAGAGACTCATGAGAGAGAAAGCAAGTCGCGACAGAGTGAACATGTGGCGTCGTTGAGCTTTCCATGGAGTGAACCTGATGGTCGTGACAGAGACTCAAAAGCGAACGGCCGAAAGGGGTAAACGACGACGGCAACGACGAGTTTTCATCATCAGTCGCAGGCATTCTCTCGGAATTTCTTCAAAATCGAAAGAAACCCCAAACTTTCTCCCCCAATTCGAATTCGAACCCTAAGAAATGAATGAATGTATCTCGCGACGCCCAAAATGGTTGTGAACTTGAAATCAAACCCAGAAATTGAAGAATCGAGCGAGAGAATGTTTAAGAATTTGAAGAATCGAGCCATTTTGATGTTTGAGGATTTGGTTGAAGCAGTAGAATCGGCGGTGATGAATGAAAGATGAGAGAGGAATGAGGATGAAGATGAAGATGAAGAAATTAGGATTTAGGGACTAAAATGTTTTTTTTAATTGATTTAATAAATTGAGAATAATGGGATAAAATGAATGAACTCAAATTAGATTTTTTTTTTTAAAGTTTAGGGTTTTAGGGTTTTTAATACATTTAAGGACTAAATTGGAATGTTTGGAAAGGTTTTGGGATACTTTACAATTTTATTTTTAGGATTTGGGACTAAAATGAATGAAGAAGATGAAAAAGATGAAGAAGAGGATTAAAAAAAGTTTTAGGGGATTTAGGGGTTTTGGGACCAAATTGCAAGAGAGTAGTTTTAATGAGGTGTCAAGTGGAAATGAGTTGGATATTAATTTGAGCAAACCCCCTTTTTGGTCCCTCAATTGTTACTGAGTCGAGGATTTAGTCCCTCAACTAAGCATTTAACAGCCACCTAAGCAGATAACGATGACACGTCATCACTTAACACCTCTATCACTAACGAACCAGACGTGAGGGACCAAAACGTAAATGAGATTGTACAATTGAGGGACTGAGTTGTAGTTTCCCACAATTGAGGGACCGATTCCTCGACTCAGTAACAATTGAGGGACCAAAAAGGGGGTTTGCTCTTTACCAAGTGAATGCCTTATCGAAGCGTGAACACAATTAAATTACGAGAAAACTAGTAACCACTCCTTGAATTTTGATCTCTCTGACTAATAGGTCCTTGAATTATGCAAAGTGTACAACTCAGTCCCCGAATTTTCAAAATGTCATACTAATAGGTCCCTCCATCATATTGTCATTACAAAAAAACTGACGTGTACATAACGGACCTTGATGTATCCCGTTATATGCTGATATGTCCCGTTATGTCCACATCAACACCCGTTATCTTAAAAAAATAAAAGCTGCCATGTCAATAAAAAAGCGACACATCAACATTTCGCCATTGCACTTATAGGTCCCCGACCCATTTTTATTCCATTATTCTCAATTCACCTTCTTTTTCATTATCTTCATTCATTTTAGTTTCAAATCCTTAAAATAAAATTGTAAAGTTTCTCAAAACTCTTCCAAACATTCCAATTTAATCCTTAAAAATATTAAAACCCTAACACCTATATCCTAAACCCGAAAACCCTAAACCCTAAACCCCTAAACTCCAAACCCCAAACCTCAAACCCTAAACCCTAAAACCTTAAAAAAAAAAATTTGAGTTGTACAATTACTCAATTAGGTTTGTAACCCATTCTTATCCCATTATTCTCAATTCCTCCTATTTTTCATCTTCTTCGTTCATTTAGTCTCAAATTCTCAAAATAAAATTGTCAAGTGTCCCAAAATTCTTCCAATTTTAGACAGAAATATACCTCATAACCCTTTTTATTAACAAAGTAAACCATATGCTCTTATTTATCACTTTTTAAACCACAAGAACCTTTTCTATAAATGGACTAAACCACATGGACCTTCTGTATAATTTACCCTTAATTTAATATAATTCGATCCTTTAATTCAATTGGGATGCGTTTGATATATGAATTATTTCGTTTAATTCTGAAAATCATATTTATGAGAATATGATATAATCTCCCTAGTTAAATTTTATGAAGATAGTTTAATCAATTTAATTAGAAAAAATAATCTCATGTCATGATATTAAAATAAACCCACCCCCTCTAGATGGAATTAAAAAATTTGACTTTCACATAATTAAAGTCATTCCCAAAAATATAACATTTTTAGAATTATTTTTTTAATCCACCTACAAAACGTACCTCATAATTCCGAATTTTTTTTTTTTTATCAGCGCCCTTTATGTAATATCCAACCTTTCAGTGTAGAAAGAGCGAGGATGAATGTACACATCATTGTGGGGACAAAGATGATCTGCACCACCAAATTAATCCTAGTGTTTCGTTGTCAATGGTAGTGTACTAGTGTTGGTTGGTGCAAAAATGTGGTAAGTAGAAAGAAATTTCGTCTTCAAAAACACGCAACCATACGATCATTCTAGCACATCTCACAAAGGTGGTGGGGACAATGAAGGGCAAAAAACGACATTCTAATTTGTTTGGCTTTATAACAGAAAATCAAACACAGGATTTGGGAGATAGTTCATTTAGAAAGAAACATGCCAGAGAAGGAAGATTCATAGTATGCTCACCCATAAACAGACTCACAACACGACATGAAAGAACTGCTAAAATCTAATGAATTATTAAGATTTACTCAACTATTTGGGGTAGATTATAAATGTAATCCATATACGAACATAGAAAGATTAGGTATTTGAGTATTTCCATTTTTGAAATTTGTCAGGTTTTCTAACAAACAACCAGGAACCTGGAGATATTTGCAAGTCACCAATTATTTCTTTCGCTTGTCACTTTCTTTTTCTTATTCTTTTTTCCTTTCCTCAGAGCAAGAGCTAATAGAACTATTTTTTATTCCTCGGAGACTCCTAAAATCTGAGATTAGCATAGATAAAATTCGGGTGATTCAATTCAACCCAAAAGAATAATAACAATGAGATTTTGAAAGAAGATAGAGAAGCACTGCTACTAATTTATTAACCTTGTCAAAGATGCCAGCAACACAACATGATCTTGAATCGTGTTATACCTCTCTGACAGCTTTGATCCTTCAAAAAAATAATCTCCTTTTGCAAAATATAATGTATCAAGATTTACCCATTTAATGGTGTATGGTAACCTCCGCCTAGTCCTGTTTAAATGAAGCACAAAGGTTTCAAAATCTTCTACACAAGCATATGAAGAAAGGAAGTCGATGATTAAAGCATTGATTGGACAATGCCACAGCCACAACATTTAAGCGTGCAAAACATATAGATGGAGGGAAAGACAAAAAAAAAAAGAGATGAATTGTAGTTCTATGATTAATCGAGATCGTTCCTATAAAGTCAAGTTGGAAATCAAATTGAATTTGGATCTGATCAAGCCACATATCTTCATTTTGTCTTAAATTTTTCAGATGGGTTTATTTGGCAGCAAATAACCATAGCAAGACGTCCCGTTAAAATGACAAGGAAAATAACTAACCAATAGCATAGGCCATAGTCTTCAATGTCCAACTGGAGTAAGCAAAGACTGGATGCCAAATACAATGAAGAGAATTCCACCAGAGAGTGCAACCTGCAAAGTACAAAGTACAACTTTTACATGACATACATATACAGCTTAATACAAAACCTAAAAGGCTAAAACCATCATAAAGGCTGTGCCAGGTTACACTGTATAAAAGTCAAATTTATTCTACTGGTTATTTTACAAAAGAGTTCCCCCATCCAATGTTTTCTCTTCATTATTCTATCAAACTATAGATAGCAGATTAAGTATGCTAAATCCCAAACTCAGTCTTTTCTTTTCCTCTTTTTCTGGTAGTTTAATTCTAATTTTTATTCATGAAGAATTTATCAATAAAAGTTTTAATGTATGACCTAATTGAGTTCAAAAGAATATTTAATATAATTCAAATGAGGAGCAACAGACTGTAAATATTGTGTGCTTAGCAAGGCTGAATGATAAAAAATCCATATCCAATGAAAATAAACAGAATAAAAATTTATTACTATTTTTTCAGATATCTGAGATGCCAAGCTTTTTCCTCCAACAACAGCAGCTGTTGTGCATAATGCTTGTCCCCTGCAAAGTATAATTATGAAATATAATCCTCTAAAGAAATTGGTGGACCTTAGGCATATCAGACACATCCTGCAATAATTTTATGCTTCTAGAGATGAACAATACATTTTCATAGTGAACACAAGCATTTGTGCCTACAAATAATATTCCAACAAGAAAAAAAACAAGTATATTCAAGTAACATGTGCCACCATCAGCAACTTAGGATGAATAAACATGTACTCCAATGAAATTTGTTGATTATAATTGAGAGATGAAAGAATAAATAATCAAAACTTACACAATCCCTCCAAGTACGACACCAAATGGGTTCTCATCTGCAGCCAAACCAATAGTAGCCAGCTAAAACAGAATAAAGTTATGATTAGGCCTTAGTGAATGATGACATCTTTGATTATGAAAGTTATGCACGAAACATCATCTTCTCTAACTATGCTTACCTGGCTCTTGTCACCCCATTCACCAAAAAAAGTGATAGAAAATGCCTGCAGAATGGACATGATATAAGGGATCAGATCATAAACTAGCACTTTTGGTTATTTACAATATAGTGATAAAATTACCTTTTACCTTTAAGAAAATAGGGGAGAAAAACTGAGAGAATAATGGTCGTTTATGCTTTTTCAAATCATCATCAACCTGGGAATGAGGACATACAATGTATATTATTCAGTCTCAACACACCAAGTATGTTGCACCTCCAAGATCTATTTTGAAATATATCAATTATTTATTCGCAATAAATAGGCAGATACCCATTCTGGTCCCTAAACAGACCTAGACGTGTTTAGCATGGATACTGCAACAAGAGAAGCTGACTAAATGTCTCTTTACTACCAAGAGGAGAGTCATTTCATGCAGAGACTTTGATGTTTTTGATGATATTCTCAAGTATAATATCAAGGAAACATCAACTGACAATTTGGTATTAAAACTTCTCCTGCGAGACTTCAAATGCCTTATTACATATTTGAAAGTTTTTATCAATGATTCTTCCATTTTTCTGTGGTAGTGCTGTTAAGAATTTTCCCAAGGATCTTTAACTAATTGAAAATCAACAAAACTAAACATAATACCTGCCACTAAAAAAATATATAGCATATGATAATATCATGCATGGTCAAACAGGTAGACTTAGATCAATCCATAGTCAAAAGTCAAAACCAAGAGTTAGTTATAAGAAGGCCAAAACACTTGTTAATAGACTTCTGTTATTGTCATACCTTATTGCTCACTTTCTCAGCTCCACCTTTAGCTTTCCAATCCTCATCCTGATCACAACGCAAGGGTGATGTCAAAAGAAAATAATCGAATCAGAAGCTATTAAATAGAAGTGGAAAACAAACCAATTTTGCTTCAACTTCAGCCAATTCTTCTGAATCCCTGTCCAGCAAAATCAGTAACCATTAAGTATACAAAAACTATCTACACAGAGGAGAAAATGTGTTTTTCTAGAAAAGAATCAACAATAGAATGTGAGGGAAATATAAATTATCACCCTTGTTCAAATATTGCATCTTTCAAGGACCACAGTCCAAACCCAAAGAACAACAATGTTGTAATGTGATGAGCCCATTTGCGAGAGATCTGCAGAGTCACATGAAGATCACCATGGGCAGAAATGAAAGAAAGAAAAAGAGCACCATATTTGAACAAGAGTTTTGTTTGTAGCATAAACTTCATAAAAATAAATTCATTATTACCACATATGAATGTTTCAAGTTCACTGACTGGACCAGCAATATTAAGAGCCCTAAAGATCTGACTCAATATAGAAATAGCACAGGATGATGCAATGTTCAGTTCTGATACAACATCTTAGCTATGTTAATCTTCCTGGATGAAGAAACGAATAGGAAAATTCTGATATCAAGTGATTTTCTAGCTTTTCATCAATTTTCATTTAAGTCTAGTACTCTAGTAAGTTAATGCCCCCATACTGACCATATCTACAGAACTTCTCTAATAATTAACAAGTCAAAGATCAAAAGACAGAGAAACTTTAACCCCGCCTTCAGCAATCATTTTTGACCATCAGAAATGTTCAATTATGCGTTATAGAAGTTCACTGATCTGATTATTCCTTCTACCGAGACTGTATTCACTTGTTCAGTATTTCAACCTATCACATCATCAGATTAACAATCCAATGAATTTTCAATTTCAGTTAGTGCTACTACGTTGTCAATAGAACAATAATTCTCACCCATGGACTCTAATCCATTCAAGCTGGATAATTGCAAAATATTGGTTAATGCCAGGATAATAGGATATCAGCTCCTTGAAGATCTTCAACTTTAAAAAAATAGGAACTGTGAAGTTTCTCTAGATACAAAGAATGCTTACCAGATTTGGAGCAGCCCAGCCAACTAGAGCAGACAGAATGGTCATCACCTGGCAAATGCAAAATTTTCAAGAAACTGAAACTCAAAAAGAAAAAATCTAATTCTAAAAGCAAGTGATCTAAATATTATAACAGGAAAGAAAAAGTAATGTATCAAATGAGGGGAAGAAGAACAATATCTTACAATCAAAGCTGACAGGCAACCTGATAAGACAAGCCGTCTGGGGTGACGCATGGCCAAGATCTTGAAATAAGCATCATGACATCAGATAGTTAGAGTTATAAATTTTACTACCAAGAGCCAAGACCACACTGATAAATTGAGGGTCTTGGTCTTGCCAAGAACAATGTAATGAAGTAATAAATCTCACAGAATTTCAAACTAGCTTCATCAAACACCTCTTCACAGTTCCCACATAATAGGCAAGACTATACAAAGGTTGACTTCCCCCAAACTTAGGTGTTTTGACTTAAAAATTTATTCTGAGATTTTTCATGTTTTACTTAAAGAAATACGAGTGATAATCCAAAAAAACAAAAAAAAAATCTAATAGTCAAATCATTTCATCTCTTGTGAAGTTGATAATCTCACTTATAGAGTCATTTCTGAAGCTTCCACCAATGGACTAGAAACAAAAAAACAATTAAAACAATGTAATTATTTCTCAGATTGTTTCAGTTGATAATATCATACTCCTTTTTAGCTTAATAGACAACGATAACAACAAAATCTAGAAGACTATAACTAACCGCAGCAGCAAAAAATGTTTTATCCCCGATCTCAGAGAGCACAGTCATAGCCAGCGACTTGGAGAATCCCTAGTCAAACAACAACATAATAGATTCGTGAGAAAAAAAAAAAAGCAAATCCAAAACGAAAACGAAACCAGATTCTAGAATTGAAAGAGGAAGAAGTACCTGAACGACGGAGCTCATCTTCGCTGATAGAGAGAGAGAGAGAGAGAGAGAGAGAGAGAGAAGAGAGAGAAAATGGATTGTGAAAGCTGAGAGTTTCGTCTCTCTCTCTCTCTTTGAGGCTTTCTTCACAATTGGAGACTTTGTTCGTTGTGAGACCTTACGGGTGGGCTGGTGTTCTTCTTAATTGTGGCTGTTATGATTATTATTTCAAGGTCAAAGTACAAATTTGGTCCCATGGCTTTTTCTCTAATCTCAATTTGGTCCCATAACTACTTTTTGTTGAAATTTTGATCTCATATTTTTTGCTCAAGTTGTAAATTTGGTTCTCGTATTACTTTTGGTCTCATATTCTTTGGTTAGGTTGCAGAATTGGTCTTATATTTATGCAACCTGACCTAAAGATATGACACTAAAAGTTCCACACGAGACCAAATATGCAATCTGACCAAAAAATATAAGACCAAAAGTGTAACAAAAAAGTTATTAGACTAAATTGAAACTTGAGTAAAAGTTATGGGATTAAAAGTATACTTTGACCTTATTATTTCAATTTTTTCCGTGCAAGCAATTGAATTCCCGGGAGATATCTGAAACCAATGAAATTGAATGCGCACTGAGGATGAATAAATCCCCTATTTCCTCGAGTCTTATCACTCGCCATGAGCATGGGTTTGTTGGAATTTTTAGTTAAAATTCGTATGGATTAGCATTAATTATTATTAGGTTTATTTTATACTCATTAAGTAATTTAATTTTGTGATTATAAATGAGAGTATACTTGGGTCCCTGAGAGTATTAGTAATTGCCATATCGATATTACTAATTTAGATATTAAGTTATTTTGTGGTAGAGTTTAATTGATATACTTAAAAATTATATATTTGATTAGCCTATCAGATTTTTTCTGATACCTTTTTTAAATTTGAATTTTCAACTAGAGGCATATTAAATATTTGATAACAAAGATATCTTTTTAAAGATTTTTCCCTATTTGTTAAAAACCTTATCTATATAAGGCGCTCTCTCTCTCTACTAAACATGATAATCCTAATTTCTAATAACCCTCTTGGCTCATGTGGGTTGAAGCTTCTCTTTGCCTAGGTTTGACTTTAGGGATTCATTATTCTTATAATTTGTTTAATCCCTCATTTCCCTTGAGGTTCGGTTTGACTCAATTTTTTTTATTTGGTTTAAATGCAATTTACTCCCCTGAACTTAGGGGATGTGCGATTTACCTCCCTAGTGTTTCAAAATTGACAAATCAACGCCTAAACATATGATGTTGTGCAATAAACCTCACTCCCATTTCATCAACATTATATGCCAAATCAACATTTTCATCAAGTGACGTGGCTGAGATTTGAAAAGAAAAAACAGGAACATATGAGAATGTAGAGATGCGAATAAATTGTGCCATAAGAAAGGCAGAGAATCAGAAACACGTTGAGCAGGAACAAAGACAAGGTTGGCACTGTGACAAGAGGGCAAGTTTCAATTCCAATCTTATGTTATGTTTAATTGATCTGGTAATGTTATGTTTCCATCACCCAAATAATATCAAAACCTGAAAACCAAAATGCAATAAGGATATAACAGTTTGTTATAGACGTTTTCAATTTGCTACAAAAAAAAAACTTTGATTTCACCTTCTTCAACCTTCTTCAACCTTAAAGCTTGTCCATGGCTCTGTGTTGCTTCATCAATGGCTCAACATTTTTTCTTATACAAGGGGGTCCAATAGCGCGGAGGAGTTGGGGTAAAAATTACTTGGCTAAAGTGCATTTTTGGTCTCATAACTTTTGTTATGGTCTCAATTTGGTCTCATAACTTTTTTTGTTACATAATTAGTCTTATATCATTTGCTCAAGTTGCATAATTGGTCTCGTGTTACAGTTTTGGTCTCATATCTTTAGGTCAAGTTGCAGAATTGGTCTCATATCTTTTGGTCAGATTGTAAAATTGGTCTCATAAGAATTGGTCTCATAACGGTGAAACTTTTCACAAAAATATGAGATCAATTCTGCAACCTGACCAAAAGATATGAGACCAAAAGTGATACGGGACCAAATCCATAACTTTTTGCAAAGATATGGGACCAAAAGTGTAACAAAAAAAGTTATAGGATCAAATTGAGATTTGAACAAAAGTTATGGGACTAAAAATGCACTTTGACCAAACTACTTTGTTTGAATTTTTTTTTAGTTTTCTTGATTATGAAAATTATTATTTATTAACTTGGCAATGCTCAGTTGGCAACCCATAAATTTTGAAGTGGCATTTAATGTTGATGAAATGACAAACCGTTACTTAATATTAACGGAGAGATGACAGAGGGAGGTTGATTGCACGATTTCATAAGTTTAGGCGTTGATTTGTCAATTTTGAAACATTAAGGGGGTAAATCGCACATCCCCCTTAGTTCAGGGGTAAATTGCATTTAAGCCTTTTTTTTAATTGAACCGACGTAATTAGATGGTTATGTTTATTTTTTTTTAATTATAATTGGATGGTCAAAATAGCAATCAAATTTATCCAGAAAACATCCAAACCAAATCAAACCGATTATGATCAGTTTGGTTTGGTTCGGTTAGTCGATTTTGTGTATATTTTTTTAAGAAAAATAGATTCTCAAAATTATAGTTTCATACAAATTATAATATATATAAGCATTCATATGTTGCCAAATATATGCATGTATATGACCTCCAAGGCTCCAACAGAACACTACGTCTAATTCATAATTTCAATCTGTCTGCCATGCCTATTGTTCAGATTCCAAATCTGATATTTTTTTTAATTTAAATCTAAAATTTCATAACATTCATAATTTCATAATTTCATAGTACTTATAAAACTAAAATCATATATTATATATCATATCATATCATATATAAAATCATAAAAGGAGAGCACATGAGGCCCATACTAGACACGTGGCAGAGATATTAAATTGTAATCAATTCTAATTAAACCTCTCTGACCAATAATTGTGTGACACCTTGGAAATTAGCATGAACAATAAATTAATTGACAAATTCTGAAAGTGAGGTGTACGACATGTCACATAATCAACCAATCATATTGTAGTTAATTAGTTTCCCACCATTGTCTTCCTGCCACATAATCATAAATTATGATGTGGCACGATTAACTTGCACACCTAATAAATAATGTGCGTAATTTATCGACTCAAATTACCATTAAATTGAACCATATTAAAGTTGATTAATGTTTAAATTTATTTGTGTGGTCAATTGGCATCAAAACGTGCAACTTTTAACTTTAACAACGATAATTTCAATCTGCAATTACTTCATGTCTTCAACAATTTTAAAAACCAAATAATATCAAATAATATCATGGATATAATATTCATATTTCAGAAATACTTTCCAAAATGCCATTTACATTGACTTCTAGCTTCCAACCTTCACTCCTTGACATATGCAAGTATTAATTCCCATTTATCAAAAACGTCAAGATATTGTTATCTATAAATTCAGCTTGATATCTCCTTTGACGATATGGAAAGTAGTTGGCCATTTGCATATGGTTTTAAACTTTTAATGATCTATTTTATTTAGTTTTATGTTGTATCTAGTATGGTTAAAAAAATTCTATAGTCCAACCACCTGTGTGGCTGTGTCCCTCTTTTTCTTTCATTTTTTTCATGATAATACAAAATATTTTTGCAAGACAACCACCTCTTCTTTTGCTTTATTTTATCGGATCAAAGTCTTAATCATTTATTGTCTTTGTGATAATATAATTTCCTTTATAACTTTACCTCAGACTCACTTACTCTATTTTATATGCTAAGAACCCTTATAACTTATTATATATAAGCCTAACCTTGCTTCATTTTTTTTGTATGTTTACTATTTTCTTAGGCTTTAAAAAAAATTAATAAGTATCTATATTTAATATTATTATTTATTAAAAATCATGTGCATGAAAATGGAGGTTATTTTTGTTTTTTTTTTTTGCCAGAAAAATAGAGATTACTTATTGGT
>QANZ01051348.1:220310-233478 GCA_003254925.1 Chamaecrista fasciculata | reverse complement strand
CTATGATAAATCAGCGGATGCAGGCGAGGGCATGTTGGAATTTGTGCTATGCGATAATGAGGTTACATTTTATTAATTAATTTATATATCATATAATGTGTTTTCATATTAAATTAATCTATATTAGACTCCAACGAGTTTTGACAATTTTATAAATTATAGGATGGATTAATCGAGGGAGTCTTACAGAGCAAATGTATGAAAAAGTTTAAGCGGGACGTTAAGGAAGGTCAAGTATACATCATCTCGCAATTTGGAGTGGGTCACAATACGAGCTTTCTCTAAAATAAATGTGGTATGTGGGAAAAAATTCTCATTCAAAATAAAGGTTAAAGCTTTCTCTCAAAATATGATGTCGTCGTTCACTGTCAACAAAATGATATAGATCACGAGGAAACCATAAAGCGTTATGACATATCATCCACGGTATTAAATTATAAACGATGTTTTCCTATATTTTTGATGTTACTAAAATCATAACTATATCAAGATGAATGGTGTCTAATTCTTGAACTAATGATTACTGGATATCACTCAGGAAAGCACACCCACTGAAAATGATGGCGAGATAAGTGAAAAGGTATATTTTTTAAATTATAGTATTAAATTAGAGTTGTGAATATATATACATTTATCAAGCTAATGATAAACCTACTTTATTTTAAGGATCAATTTCTACAGATGATGACGGTTTGAAGACACCCGAAATGAGTCAACCAAAGATTGCTGTGATTGTTGATAAATCTATTCCATTCACGGACCTGACTACTTCTTTGGATGATGATTCTAACTCTGACTTGAAGAGGAACCATTCGGAGGACCACTCTACGGGAAATGAGGTCGGTGAACAGTCAATCAGTAAAACGAAGTTGCTGAAGAAGATCAAGCAAGAAAAGAATTGATATTTTCATTTGTTTCAAGTTTTCTTACATTGTTGATGCTTTGAGTAGTATGTCTTTTAAAGTTACGTGTTCTGTTGAGATTCTAATGTTGGTTTCGTCGTCGTTTCTGTTCCGTCTTTCCTTTTTTTACATTAATACTGAATTTCATCACTGTATATTTTAATAAAGTTCCATCTTTTTATTTCATATAATATCGTACGTGTCATTGTTTTTATCTTTCGAATCATTTCTAGAAATTGACGTATATTATAGTTTAATATATACCGAAGAAAATAAATTGAATATACAATCAAAAAATAAATAATCAAATAAATTGACGTTTTCATATACATCAAGACATTAAAAACACAATTAATAGAAGATTTTGAATGCTGCCAAACAGAGTAGACGCAACGTACATACATTGATTGTAAGAAAAATTGATTTTCATAGATTTTACTAGATTGTAATGATTAATTTAGTTTTTTGCTATTATGTATGATAACTATTTCCTTCGTAAAACTAAATAAAAAAAATACACTTATTTTTGACAAAGAAAATGGAAACACGTCAATTTGAGATATAGAAATTATGATTACACCAATTTGAGAAAATCTTAAATCTTAATAAAGTATGGAAATCAAATCACAAACTATCTAATTTCAATATATCAAATTGGTGTGTATTAGCAAATTTGATTTTCAAAGTATGGAAAGAAATCATCGTTATATCTGCTTTCTAATTTTGTATCGTACTAGCAAATTGGGATTTGTATTATAAACAAAATGGAAATAATTAATATGGTATTAGTGTTATATCTCGAGTCTCAACAATTAAATATATTTTTATTTGCAAATATCTCAACATTTAAATGTCAATTTTAATTATTTGAAAACATTTTTTTTAGGACGAAATGGTCTGGCAATGTTTAGCATAATTTTGTTAAAAAAACATAAAAAGTATGAAATCAAAAGCAATTAGTATATCTAGCAATATATCAACAAAGAAACAATATAAAAGGTAAAAGTATTATTGAACAAATAAATAAAATTATCGTCATATCTATGACCATTCAACAAATTTACAATTTTATTCATAGAATTTTAGAATAATATCAATTTTAAAATTATCCTCATATCTAATTGGTGTCATCATTAATTCCATATATTATTGGGTCTACATCTCTGACAAATAAGAATAAGAAATGACATACTATGGTGTGATTAAAAGTACATTTTAATCATTAAAATTGGAAATAAATTAAGATTTAATAATTGAATAGAAAAAATACACTTTTTCTGTAAAAATAAAATGGAATGACACCAATTTGATATATGGAAATTTTGATTGCACTGATAGAGTCTTAAATCGTAATAAAGTTTGACTTAGACACCAATCAATTTATTTAATAAAATAAGGAAAGTCTGAATTTGGTAGTTTTGTCATATATCTAGCTAATTAATATCTAAAATCAATCATACATTAAAGCCATGTTAAATACTAATTTTATGCATATAAATACAATTGAACTATAATATAAAAATTTCGCTCATATTGTTACAAGTTATATGATTGTGTTTTTTGACGCAACAAACAAGTATATAAACTAATTTTCACAACACTCAATGCAGTATATTTGTTATCTAACTTTGGTATTGGAGATGTGGTATTATAATATTTAAAATATGGTTTCACTACCCGTACCAACAACAAAATGTTGGTTAATACATTTCATGTTTCGCATACTAGCATTTTATTTTTTAGGTCAAAGTATAATTTTGTTCTTACAAATTTTTATCAGGTTTTGATTTGGATTTGTAATTGTTTTTTAATTGCACTTTTGGTCTCATAGCTCTTGCTCAAGTTGCAGATTTTTTCACATGTCTTTTGTTAAAAAAAACATAATTGGCCACATATCTTTGAAATATTTTTCACAGTCAGTTCCACATAATCCAAAGATATAGAACTAATTTTGCACCTGACCAAGATATGTGAAAATACTACATAGTGACCCAAAGATATGGGACCAAAAGTGCAACACGGACCAAATTTATAACCTGAGCAAAAGATTGAGACCAAAAGAGTAACAAAGAAAAGTTATGTAACTAAATTGAAACCTAATAATTTGCTATAGGTCCAAAACTGCAAAAAGTACATATAAAAATTTGTATTATATATTTATATTTATTATTTTGCATTTAGTTTTTGTAAATAATAATTATTTTAAGACCCCAAGAATAATAATCAAATTCTCATTCTCAAATCTAAAACCTTTGAGAAATTTTAAATTAAAGATTTTTATTAATATCATTCTTTTAAATATATATAATCACCAAAAATAAAAAAATATATAAATGTATTATTAAATAACTGAAGTAGGTATGAAATATTTAATATGATTTTTTTAAAAAAATTAATTTTTTCAACATATAAATTTTAAAAATACTATATTTTTTAAAGCAATATATTTTTTAAAATATAAAATCCACTAAAAATTATATATTAATATATATATATATATAGTCTAATACCACATATGGATTCATCTCTTTAGGAAAAACGTGGACACCAAGCATTATATAATTAATTTATGAATCAAATAAAACATGTTTTTGGTAAGTAAATCAAATGTGGAGTCAAATATCAATTCTTGGGTAAGTAATATATCAAATTGTGGACACCAAGCAATATGTAATTAATTTTGGAATCAAATGAGATGTCTTTGCGTCATACTACTTATAATCTATTTAGTAAATTCTTCTAATTCGAAATATGAAAAAAAATGTAATTATATATTTAAAAAAATACTGGACACCAAGCAATATATATATTATAATAGGTTTGACTTAGACACCAAGTAATATCTTTACCAGAATAAGGAAAATCCAAATTTGGTAATTTTGTCATATATCAAGCTAATTGATATTTATTATCAATCATACATGAAAGACATTTTAAATACTGATTTTATGTATATAAACACAATTGAACTATAATATTAATGTGTCGCCCAATTTGACTCTTACAACAAATACCTGACAGATAAACTAATTATCAATTATCAAAAACATATCTCATATACTTATTTATCTAAATAAATAGTTTATATATGAAAAGTCATGTATTTCTCAGTCATATTTGATAAATTCAATTTCCATACATTTATTATATATTATAAATAGCACTATCATTAAATCTTAATTACCAAGCACTAATTAACAGATGTCAACAATGACAGATTGAATCACCCATTTTGAATATTCAAATTATAATTAAAACCAATATTTGGTTAGCTATATTATTTGTTAATTTTCTTATAAGGAAATAAAATCATGTTCTTATGAAATATTAACTTTTTATATGATCTTATAAAGAAATGTTAACTTTTTTACCACATACGCTTATTTTTATATCAAGATGATAAATATTTGTCATATAAATCAAACATCTACTACCCTACAAATAAGGAAGTAAAATCGTGATCATACATCTAATTTTAAGATCTTATAAATGAATGTTAACTTTTTTCCACACGCTTATTTTTATATCAAGATGATAAATATTAATTATATAGATCAAACATCTACTACCCTAAAAATAAGGAAGTTGACATCTAACGTTAATTACTTTAGTATCTAATAAATTCAAAATACTTTAGTATCTAATGAAAATTCAAATTCAAATTCATTAGGAATTAAAATTCATGAGATATAAAAATAAACGAATCATATGAACATTCAAATTAAAGTATAGTTTTTGGCCAAAAAAAAATTAAAGTATAGTTTGTAAAATGCACTTTTTTTAAAAAAGAAAAGAACGATATGATATATGGTTCATGGTATTAATTATATCGTTTTCCATCTCATATATTTAACACGTTGCTATATTTATAATTCTAACCCAGAGAAACATGATTAATTAAAAACGTCAATGAAAATTCAAATTCAAATTCATTAGGAATTAAAATAAGCGTATGGAATTAAAATTTCTAAGATATAAAAATAAACGAATCATATTAACATTCAAATCAAAGTATAGTTTTTAAAAAAAACAAAAAAGAAGAAGAACGGTTATAAATGTTACGTTCAATCTTTAATTGGTCATTTTATATTACTGGAATTGAAGATACAATATTTATATGGTACCTAATTTAATTATCAAAGCCTATCATCTTCCTAATCAAATATTATATATTCGACAATATAAGAGTCAATTTCCAAATATAAGGTACTAGAAATTTCTAATGCATTGAGTGCATCAATAGCCATATATAGTGCAAGATTACCAAGATTAAATATTGCTAATATTACTCCATTTTTTTTTTATGGAATCATTTGTTATGATTCTCAAATGCATTTAATGCTTATTAATTTTTTACATGTATAGTCGCAAATCTAAATTTAGGTGTCAATATAATTTAGTCAATAAATAGTACTGATTATGCTTAGAAAGGTAAAATCAATCAAAATTAATGTTAAATTGTTAAGTATAATCAAAATTAATGAATTAATCACCATCTATAGCCTAATTATAATAGGCATGTGACTTGGTGTATAAGTTATCTTGATATGTAAAATCGCATTGGGGAATGAATGATGTTAAAGTTATTATTGGTATTTATATAATTTGTATTAATTTGCCTGGTATTAATATGATTGGTATTAATATATTTGGTATTAAAAAGTGGGTACATGGCAGGGGCAGGAGAAAGAAACCCAAGACTTTAATTGGCGTTTTGTCACATTTTAATTTAAAGCTTTTGGATAATGACATTTTTTAATTACGCTATTAAAAAGATGGAGACATCAACGTAGACTCCAGCCGAACCGTAGATACTAAAGTATATTTTAGCAACAGAAAAAAAGAATTAAGTCTCTACCAAATTGGTGTCATCATAATTTCCATATATTATTGGGTCTACATCTCTGGCAAGTAAGAATTAGAAATGATATATCATGTCTAGAATAAAATTACATTTTAATCATTAAATTTGTTACTAAATTATGATTTAATAATTAAATAGTAAAAATACACTTTTTGGTAATAAATCTTAACAAACATAAGCTATTTTGCCTTTACAAAATTATAGTCCACAGACTACAAATATAATTAGTGTTTTTAAAAAGATCACGGATAAAATATATATATATATATATTAATATTTAAAAATTAAATTATAATTTTAAGATAAATAATTAGAAACTAAGGACCAGTTTCATTTCCTTCTTTAAAAGTACTTTTTTATTTTAAAAAATAAAAATAGAAAAACATGTTTAATGTCATTATTTTATTTGAAGTTTAAAATTCAAAGTTCAAAATACTTTTGAAAATTTAAAAAACATGAAATTAGTAAATATTGTTCTAGACTGCCAAATAAGTTCTAAAAAATTGTTTCTAGAGATAAGAATGAAACACGCCATAAGTTTCCTCTTTTATTTAAATTTGAGATTGGTGAAATGTACTAATTGCAGTTTAATATATGCAGGGGTTCAATGAGCCTACAAACTCACATACCGCTATACCTATGCCCATACCAAGCTATGTACATGTCGACAACACATCCAACTCACTGTTGATGAAAGAGCTAAGTTACAATGTAGATGATTTGTTATCACAAAAGGATAGGCTGATTAACTCACTCACACCTCAGCAGAAACATATTTTGAATACCGTCATGGATGCATGCTATAGCGATGGGGGAGGATTTTCTTTTTCAATGGATTTGGTGATACCGGCAAGACATTTGTATGGAACACACTTACCACAGCTATCCGTTCTAAAGGAGATATTGTTCTGGTAGGTACTGGATATAAACACAATTCAATGTGTTATACAAATGAATTAATTAGTGGTGTGTCAATATGATGTTTTTTAAATCCTATTTACGTAATCAATAATAATGTTTTCTCTTTACACAGTTGCATCAAGTGGCATTGCTTCTCAACTAATTCTAGGAGGGCGTACAACACACTCTAGATTCGGCATACCAATTGAGTGCAACGAAGAGAGTACGTGTAATATATCGCAAAGAAGTGACCTAGCCGAACTCATTATTAAGTCCACACTTATAATATGGGATGAGGCTCCAATGACACATCGCCATTGCTTCGAGACTCTCGATAGAACACTTAGAGATATTATGAGGCACTCAAATACTGAAAGTTTCGACAAACCATTCGAAGGAAAGGTTGTTGTACTTGGCGGGGACTTCAGACAAATTCTTCCAGTCATACCTGGAGGATCAAGACAAGATATAGTACTCTCAACTATCAATTCATCTTACTTGTGGTCATCATGCAAGATGCTTAATCTCACACAAAACATGAGATTACATTCAGACTGACCTACTCATCAACTGAAGCAGGTTAGTGAGTTTTCCAATTGGTTATTAGACATTGGGGATGGAAATATTGGAACTAACATTAGCGATGAACAGTCTAAGATTGTATTTCCTAGCGATATGTTGGTAAGAAATTCAGGTCTACCAATCCAATCCATTGGTAGCACTATATATGGTGATATGTTTGAAAAATACAATGACGAAGGAAACTTTAGAGACAGAGCCATTCTTTCACCCACCTTAGATGATGTCCATGAAGTCAACGAGATGTTGCTTGACCAATTACCCGGAGACGAAAAGTTGTACCTAAGTTCGGATAGTATTTTCAAAATCGAGGACAATTGTGATCTGTTGTTTGAACTATACACTACAGAAATACTAAATTCTATCAAAGGTTCCGGTTTACCAAACCACAGAATCCGGCTTAAGGTTGGAGCTCCGGTAATGCTCATGCGAAACATAGACAAATCAATGGGTCTTTGCAAAGCACAAGATTGATTGTGTCCAGACTTGATGACCAGGTAATTGAAGCTATCCCATTATCTGGTCGGTCGGCGGGACAGAAAATACTAATTGCAAGGATGTTGATCACTCCTAATTCTAAAATCTTGCTTAAATTTCAACGCCGTCAATTCCCGTTGACCATATTTTTTGCAATGACGATCAACAAGAGCCAAGGCCAATCATTGTCGATGGTTGGAGTATATCTACGAAAACCAGTGTTCACGCATGGTCAGCTATATATTGCACTTTCCAGGGCCGGCATAACAATACTAATTGCACATTCACCTAAGGACGAATAAAGCAGGAAAACTGATAACGTTGTGTATAGAGAAGTATTTCAAAATGTTAGATGACTGATTAATATGAATAAGATAGACTAAATTGTTTTATATTTTACATAATGATATCGTTTTGATAATAATATGTTGGATAAGCACTATAGCATGACTATGTACCAAACAAGTACCCTGTAACATATTTCTGTAACACGACCACCCGTGCATCGCACGGGGTCAAAACCTAGTATGCTTAAAGAGCAAATTTCCTCCCTTTCGTGCCCTAACGTTTGGCAAGAAACCCTTTCGTGCCCCTAAGGTTTGCGGTGATTTTCAGTTATGCCCCTAACGTTTCATTTGTGTCAGTTGTGCCCCCAATGTGAAACGTTAGTTTCAATTATGCCCCCAATTTCAATCATCCACAAAAACAAACACCATTTTTGCACGATTTGAGCTCGATTTTGATCAGATTTCATATGGGTTTTAATTTTCGGACATCACAAACTTGATTCCTTGGATCAATTTCAAAGATTAAGTTTAAAATAGCCCCAAATCCGAAGAAAATCAGACCCGATGAACCCCAAAAAGGACCAAAACGAAATGCAGCAAAACGAAACATTTTTCTCAAAATTTCCATGTGCAAAATGATCCTTAGGAGTCGAAAATGAGTACCCATATGAAATCTGATCAAAATCGAGCTCAAATCGTGTGAAAATGGTGTTTTTTTTTGTGGATGATTGAAATTAGGAGCATAATTGAAACTAACGTTTCACATTGGGGGCACAACTAACACAAATGAAATGTTAGGGGCATAACTGAAAATCACCGCAAACGTTAAGGGCACGAAAATGTGTTTTGCCTTTCCTCTTTTATTCTTTGTTTTTATATGAATAGATACATTTTTAATTATTTATGTATATAAATATATACTGCGTCGTGTTGTATAATTTCGATAACTTAACGTGCCAATGTATCCGTGTTCGTGTCGTGTCTTTGTCATTGTCCATGCTTCATAGATCCAAACAAATTACGGACTCATACTTTGTGCTGAAACCTTAAGTGTAATGTTGTGAAAATTGCTTTTATTTCGGTGGAAAAGTTTAAGAAAATTGTTTCTATCACTCTTGGAGAAGGAAAAAAAATGTCATGAAAATTATATCTAGGTTTTGGTTGATTGACACATGGAAAAAAATTATTTTTCAGAGCTCAAGTTCTTTGTACATAGATTCCAAGCATTTGGAAATCGAAATTATATCATGCTAAATGTTACCTTAACTAAACAAGAAGGATTCAAGTCTCAAATGTTAAACCCATGTATCTCAGACTCAGATTGAAAATTTTAGAATAATCAAATCAGTCATCCTCCTATACAATGTCAATATGGGGAAGAAAGGTAAATTCAATTAAGCACTTCAACCATGTGTGAGCTTTCCATTAATAAATTCCCCATGACAGACGCAAAAGCAAGAAGCAAAAAGCAAAAATGCTTTCAAATGCTATCAGATGGTCTCAAGGAAATGAGCAAAGCTAGGGTACTTTGGTTCCCAACCTATTTCCCGGCGAGTTTTGGAGTTGTTTAATCTCTTGCCGAGAGGGTCATTAGTTCCTGGAAAGGCAAATCAAAAGGCAAAAGAGCTTTCAGAATGAGTGTTTTCTGTTGAGTGTTTCCATAGAGATTACAACAAATGGAAAAACTTTTCCTAAGGAGCTAAATATGTAATGTTGCTCTCACGTGCAGATACTCGTAAGATTTCACCAAGACTCCAAGAGAGTATGACAGTCAGATTAAAATATACATTTCACAATCAAACAAGGAGCTGAACTGACCAGTAAATTTATCAAATTTTTTACTGAATTTCCCACTTCTGTTAATTAAGTCCATCATTTCTTGCCTGCAAACATATTAAAGACAGGTTAGAAGAAAGTACTCCAACAAAGCAAAAGTTTGAATAGAAATATAACTAGATCTATGAAAATGATCAGGAAGGTTTTTGCAAACCTAGATAATGGATGATTATCACAACCCAAGAAAATCTTTCCACGAGATTTTTTCTTCAAGATTGCAACTGCGAGGGACGCTGCATCCTGGTGTGGTAGTGTGTCAAATCTTTAACTCCATCAAAATAGCCTTAATGACTAAAAATATGTAAAATGAAATTATAGGATCAAATAACAAAGCAAGTGTTATAGGAAGTGAGCAAAGTTCAACTCTGCATATTATATGTACATGAAAAATAATTGGCAAGATCAGAATGGACATAGAAAATCAAAGGGACAGCTTTAATCAATAAGGCCAACTAAAATATTCTTCCATAATAGAAAAAAGTATTGGTTAGACTGAAATTATAGGCAAATAAGGAAATCTAACCCGACAAATGAGACCATGGTTTATAAAATGCATTGATAGAGAATAGAGATGCAATGAAGTTATGACCTCATAATGTATAACATTCAGGATGTGATCAGGACGACTATCCACAATGCCCTTTTCTAACCAATAATTGTGTGCACCCCTATCTGCTTTGTGTAATTTGTCAAGGTTGCCAAAAAGATACAAGAATCATAACAATAACAGCTCAGATTAAAAATTTGTTGTGATACTAATGTTTTGAATGCCCGAAAGGATATATAAAGCCCTGCCAGTCTTAGAACACAGCCATTGAATTCCAGCACCACATTTTCAGCTTTTAGAAGGATATCAGCACTGGGGTTCCTCCCAATCGGCACAGCTGGAGTATCCTAAAAATTGGTGTATGCAATACAATGTTAAAGACAATTAACAAATATTTGAGCCCCACAAAATAGGCAAATCAAAATAAAACGAAAATGTCATGTCCACCTGCACATATTTAAGCAATTAAAATAATTTAGTGTTTGGAAAAAAAATGTGAATTTCTTAATAGTCTTCTTGATTCAAATTAAAACAGAACAAATAAAATGTGGCTGACAGCAGAAAGATACAATATTTAGAAGTATGGCTCACCTCATCACATGGTCCATTATCATTACGATCATACGGAGCAGAGCTTGAGGTAAAAAGGAAAGAACCATCACCATTCCAGCTTGATGCCGCTAGCCTGATTAGTTGACAATACATATCAAAGCATGAGTTCGTATCAAGTGTGGTAACTGCAAAGTTGAGTCTCGGGACAAACTCATAGTACGAGACCGGACGCCATTCCTACCAACTACGAAATCATGGAATGAGCTCTTCTTCTCACCTGACATTGCTGGAATAGTCTGAGGTCCGGGAAGGTGGAGCACAATAAATGACATAGGGAAACTTTTGAATGGCTTCTGTCCAATTCAAAGATGGATTGATACCCATTTGAACCAATTCATCGTGATGATCATTAGTCCTTGTCTGTCCATAAACTTGACAACCTGGGTTTTCCTGCTCGCATCATACGTAAAAATGAAGAGTGCCAAAACGTCCATTGCATCAACATACTGAAGTAAAAGCTCATGATCTAAAACCCATAAATTAGGATACAGATATAGGACACCACACCACAAAACACTATATCATGATAAAATATATAGTACTTAAATGCAAATTTTGGCTCAATATCATGAAACTGACTTGAATATTTGACACGGATCAAAACCTCATTTTGGTTCTCGAACAGTAGAGTAAATTCTATTTTGGTCTTCAATTTTTTTTTTGTTCCATTTTGGTCCTCAATTTTGTTTAACTTATTCTACCATTAGTCACATATGTATCAATTGGAAGAGAGAAAAACAAAATCTTTTCAGAAAAAAAAATCAACCACATATTAATCTCCTGTATCAAACTCACTCATTAAGACACATGAAAAATCACCTTTTAGACTATTAGTTGAACAAATGAGAAAATTTGAGGATCAAAACATAATAACCTTATAGTTTGAGACCAAAATGAGGTTTTGACCTTTGATAAGGTTCTACTTCTGGGACTTCATAGCTCATCATCATCTATGTCTCCATACTACATTCTCCATCAAATTATCTACACGCAGTAAGCATAATTGACAAAATAGCAGAAATATGAAACAATACCTCCCGCCATTTCTCAGCTACCAAACGACCCAAAACCCCAGGACCCACAATGAGCAGGTCGTTCTGTCCCAATTCTTCAACAGGAGCGTCTTCAGAAACCTGCAAAGGAGTCTCTCTTGGCATCGAAGACGAAGGCTTCAGTCTGATTCCCAAGTCGGAACTTGTGGAGATTGAGAAGAGCGAATTTCTGGGTTTAGAAGTGAGGAAGACGACATTGTTAGAGAGCTTAGAGAAATGGGTAGAATGATTTTGAGGTCTGAAAATAGAGATTGTGGTGGAACACACAGTGGTTACCATCACGGAGATTTTGGTTTTGAAGAAGGATATGCTTCAAGAGCGACTTTCCTTTGTTTTCTTTGTGGGTTTTTGGACAGTATGAAGATTGAAGAGCGTCTTTCTTCCTTTCCTCTTGCTCTCTCCTATTTCGTTCAATCCGGTCCAACTCAACAATCTACTTTTCTATTAAAACTTCATTTTAATCCTTTATCTATTTCAAATTTTCCATTTTGGTCCCTCTTGACTTGATTTCCCACAATTTGATTCCTCATTGTTTTGTCACAATGTTTATCTCTTTCACTAAATTTTAACAAAATTGATAATAGGCCAAAGAGTGAATTTGGTCCTGTGACTTTGCTGTAGTTTCCAAATCAGTCATATAACTTTTTTTATCTCGAATTTGGTTCTGTAACTTTGCTCCAATTCCCAAATTAGGGATGAAATTGATAGTTTGTGTTAAGTTTGGGGACAAAATTAGTACTTTTGCCTAATATTATTTTTTCAATTAACAACAATAGTTTACTAATTTAATCAAATAGGCCAAAGTCCTATTTTGGTCCCCCAGTTATGCTTCTTGTTCCAAATAGGTCCCCCCGTTATTTTTTGTTCTATATTGGTCCCCAGTTATGCAAAACTTGAAAAAGTTGGTCCCTCTAACGTTTTCCATCCATTTTTTCGTTAAAAAAAGAGGAAAAATAAACTTTCATCCCCAAAAGTTTTATTTTCTTATATTAAGGTCATTTTCTTTTTATAATAGGATCAAAACATAAGAAAATGAAGTAAATTAAGATTTTAAGTGAATTTATCCAAAAAAAAATTTTTTTTTTTTTTTAAATAAATTTTTAAAAAAATTT